>BRXU01000058.1:0-252694 GCA_030267565.1 Pleodorina starrii | reverse complement strand
TGGACGATCAGGGCCAGCCCCGCGCCATCATCGAGGATATACGGCGACGACACGGCCCAGATCCGCTTCGTCTCCGATGTCGACGTGCCGCAGGGCTTCTCGATCCAGGCCTGGACCCTGCCCTCGCGCGAGATGGGACCGCAAATCCCTGGGCGTGCTGGACGGGCCGTCGCGCGACCCACGCTGGCGGGGTCCGGACCTGCCCGTCCCCGCCGACGCCCAGCTTTACGAGATCACGCTTGGAGGCCAGAGGGCGGATCGCCCACCGGGCGCCCGACGGGGCCGATCATCGCCAAGGGCCTGGGCCGCCGCGCCAGAACATCTGACACGGGCAAGGGAACGCGCGGGCGTCTGGTCGGTTGATGGGGACAGCAACCCCTCAAGGTGTCCATGTCCCCCACAACCGACCGCCGCGACCCCGGCCGAAAACCGACCTCCTGAACCTGCGGAGTGGGCCGTGATCGGCGCGGGCACCGCGGGCATCGCCGCCGAACGCGCCGCGCGCAAGGCGGGGGCCCGGACCCCTGCTGTTCGACCCCGAGTTTCGCGGAACGCTGTGTGCCAATACCGGCTGCATGCCGTCCAAGCTGTTGATCGCGGCGTCCCATGCGGCCCACGCGGCGCGGCGCGCGCCCGTCTTCGGCGTTCATCCGGGTGACCCGGTGATCGACGGACCGGCGGTCATGGCCCGCTGTGCGCGCGGAACGCGACCGGTTCGTGGACCTTCACCCGCGAAACCTTTGACGACCTGCCCGAAGGCACCGCCGTGCGCTGCCCGCGCCGGTTTCGTCGGGCCGAGCGAGGTTGATGCTGGACGACGGCCGCCGCGTGCAGGCCCGCGCACGTGGTGATCGCCACCGGGTCGCGAGGCCCAGATTCCCGAACCCTTCCGCGATCTCGGCCCCCGCATCCTGCTGACGAACGAGACCATCTTCGAGCTGCCCGACCTTCCCGACAGCCTGGCGGTGATCGGCGGCGGGGGACCAATCGTGCTGGAACTGGCGCAGGCGATGGGGTCGCCTTGGTGCGTGGCCGGTCACTTTGTTCGACCAGGGCACCCGTCTTGGCAAGGCCCGCTGCGACGTGGTCCTATGACGCGCTGCAAGGACGCCATCGCGCGCGACGTGACCCTGTGCCTGGGGGTGTGAGACGACAGCCTCGGCCGTTGACGGCGGGATCAAGCTGTCCTGGCCGGGCGACGCGGCGGGGGATCAGGTGTCTGCTGTTCAGCCACGTGCTGGTCGCCGTCGGCCCGTCCGACCAACCTGAAGGGCCTGGTTCCTGGATGCATCGGGGCTGGTGCTGGACGATCACGGAACGCCGGTCTTCGACCGCACTACGATGCAATGCGGAGACTCGCCCGTCTTCATGGCGGGCGACGCAAATGCCGATGTGCCCTCTGCTGCACGATAGCATCGGACCGAGGGTGCCATCGCCGGAACCAATGCCGGCAGATCCTGATCCACAGGTCCACCCGGGAGAGCGCAGCCCGGCATTTCGCGCTGACCTTCACCGACCCGCCGCTGGCCTCGGTCAGGACCGGGCGGGGCGACGGGGGTCATCAGCGGCCGCAGCGACTATTCCGACCAGGGCCGTGCCCGGACCGAGGCGCGCGCCGAAATGGTGCCGTGACCCTTTACGCCGATGCCCAAGGGCGGCTCAGCGGCGCAGATTTGTGCTGTCCGGGCGGCGATCATCTGGCGCATCTTCTGGCGTGGTCGGTTCAGTCGGGCGCCACGGCGACGGGGCTACTGACCATGCCCTTCTACCATCCCACGCTGGAGGAGGGGCTGAAGGCCGCCCTGCGCCAGATCTGCGGCAAGACACGCCAGGCGGAACCCGCCGGGCGCGACTTCGGCACACCCCCCGGCGCATAGGGACGCAGTCATGACGGAATCGATCCACGATCTGGGACAGGGCTTCTGGTCGATCCGGGTCGCCCTGCGCCTCGGCGGCGTCCTGAAAGTCGGCACCGCAGGCAATCGCTTGTCCGTTTGGGACGGGCCGTTTCGTGATGCTGGACAGCTATCCCCTGTCGGGGGGGGGCGCGATCCGCGATACGGTCATGGACCTGACCGACGGCGGCCGCGCGGTTCAGGCGAGTTCTGAACATGCATCCGTTCCACACTCTGCATTGCGCCGCCACCGCCCGCGGATTTTCCTGAACGCGGTGCTGTTCGGCTCTCACCGCCACCGCCTGCGCCACCCGGAACCTGAACTGGCGTCGCGAACCTGTCGAAGCGCCCGAGGTTCAGGACATGTTTCGGGTGACCTGTCGTTCTCGCTTCCCCGCGGGATCGACTATGTCAGCCGGAACGAACGCGTCCACCGCCGGATCGCTGCTGGCGTGGCACCCGGCCAGCCGGACGCTGCAGGTCGATGACTCGATCAACCTGATGCCGGTCCCGCGCCTGCTGCGCGGCGTGTTCCCGAAACTCCGCGCGTAGTTCCTGCACCCGACCCTGCCGCTGGCGCTGCTGCCGCAGGCCGGGGCGGTCCGCGACTTTCGCGACTGGCTGCAGGGGCTTGCCAGGGCTGACGCGCGATCTGCGCTGGCTGTGCGCGGCTCATTCGGGCTGCTGCGCGAAATTCGAACCCGGCTCAGTTCAAGGGTGAATGAAACTGTACTTGGCCGCCTTCCGCCGGTTCGAGGACAAGCTGGCAAAGGCCGAGGCGGCGTCGCGGTTTGATCTTGCCTTCCCCGGCGGGGCGCGGTCTGATCGCGCCCAAGGGGGGGAAAAGCTATGATCGACATGGGACAACTGCCCGACGGGCGCAGGGTGCAGGCCGTGGACTTACAGGGGGCGACGGGACGGCTGCGCGCGCGCGTGCTGACGTTTGGCGGCATCGTCCAGGACCTGCGCTCTCCTGGACGGGATCGACCATCCGCTGGTTCTGGGACATCCCGACCCCGCGACCTATCTCACGGATCCGTTGTCACGCCAGGTGGGGCGCGCTGGTCGGACGTTATGCCAACCGCATCGCGGTGTGCGCCGCATCCGCCTGTCGGGCCGGGGTTCATGATCTTTGACGCGAAACGAAGGGCCGAAACTGCCTGCATGGCGGCACCGAGGGGGCATCGGTCCGCCTGTGGCGCATCACGCGCGCCGCGGCCGATGCCGTGACCCTGGCCCTCGATTTCGCCGACGTGAGAGATGGGACTTTTCCGGCGCGATGCAGGCCCCTGGCGAACCTGTCGCTTGGACGATCACGAACGATCGGCACGGCGTCATTTCAGCGTCGCGCTGCATGCGACGGCAAGCGCGCCGAAACGCCCTGTACAACCTGACGCATCCACGGATTATTGGACGCTGTCGGTCCCGATCGGGGCCGCGGACCAGATGCTGCGGGATCGAGTGCCGACCCGCTATCATGCCTGTTGTGAACGAATGCGCTGAATCCCCTTTGCCCGGGACGCGGTCCGAGCCCCGGTAACAGGCACCGCGGTTTCGATTTCCCGCACGGCCCGGCCCGCTTGGAGATGCGGGGTCTGGACCATTGCTGGTGCCTGGCCGACGGGCAAATGGCCCCTTGCGGCAGGTGGCCAGCCTGGACGCGACCGGACCTGCGCCTGAGGGTGCTGACAGACCGCGCCCGGGCTTTCAGGTCTATGACGGGGGCCATTTCCCGCAGACGGGGCCTTGCCGGCCACCCCGGCCAGGACCGCCCGCCCCCAATCCGCCGTTCGCGTTCGAGGCGCAGGAATGGCCCGACGCCCCCGAACCGGCCCCGACTTTCCTCCGCCCACGATCCTGCGTCCCCGGCACCGTCTGGCGGACCGAGACAGCGCTATCTGCTGGACCGCCCCTAAGCCGACCGTGACGGTGGGCCACGGCTTCCGCAAACTGCGGATGGAAGGGCGGTAAATGCGGAATCGTCCCCGCCTCGCCCGTCAGGCGCCAGCAGCATGCCCGTGAGTTCCCACCACTGCAGCATCCGCAGGTCAGGCCCGATCATGGCGCGCGGGGGGGCCGGTCACACCGTCTCCGCGAATGCCCGGCATCCAAGAAGGGGCAGCCGGTTGCCCGTCTGGCCTCCAGCGCGCGCAGCATCACCCGCAGGTCGATATCCGCATCCGCAGGCAGCGTGTCGCGGTCTGGGGCGCGATCTGCAACGTTGGTGGGCAGCGGATCGGCCCACATAGTCGCGCAGCGCGACCTAGTTCGCCGTTTATGTGAGCCTGCCGGTGATGCGATTGCCCGGATGCCAGCTCAATGGCCCCACTGGCCCAGCTCCTCGGCGCTGATATGGCGGTGAGTCGATGATGACCCGGCGGATGCGGCAGATGTGGGAAACCGCCTCTCGGTCGGGGACCGACCCGGCGGGTGACGCCCGCGCATTTCGTAACTCGACCTCGTCAGCAGTTCGTCAGCACCGGTCAGCGGCAAGACGGCCGCCGATATTGCGGCTTCAGCCCCGGGCCCAAGAAGGTGACCGGCTCCATCACGATCCCTTCCGAGGGTGGCTTCTGGCTGCCATAAAGTAACATAAGGCTTGGGCCTCGGCGAATTTCGTTCGCGCCAGATGTCCATGACGCAGTTGATGGCAAGAATGCGGTCGCCCGCGCCGAAAATCTTGTGCGGTGTTGTAATCGAACATGCACCATCCGATCGACCCGCGCGAATGCCCGCCATTTCGCCATGGGCGGCGTTCAGCACTCTAGGTGACGGATCATCGTGCTCCATCTGGCGCAAGTTCGGGGTCCTGGGCCTTGGTCGGGGTCAACATGTGGCCGATTATATTACGAGTGACCAGATAGGGGCACCGGGCTTTCTTGATTAGCCGGTGACCCTCAGGCCAACGGAACCGCAGCGGCAATGCGCGGGCGTGTTGATCAGCGGCAGTTCGGACTGTTCGTCCAGGATGAAGTCGTTCATCGTAATAGGACGTTTCCTCCAGCCTCTCGCTGTCCGGGGTGATTGCAGCGCACGCCCCCCGGTTTTTTCGCGCGTTCGTCCGGGTCCAGCTCGCGCGCCAACGCGTTGGTGCGGAACATAGAAATCGTGGTTGTCCGAGCTTTCGTTGATGCGAACGCCCCCGATGACGATGCTGGGGTGGTTCCAGTCGCGGGTGTGATCATCGCGCGGGACATTCTCCACGCTTGCGATCCTGCCACGCCTGATCGCCGATATGCCTGCCAGCCCGGGATGTCTCCTCGAAGACCAGCAGAGCCCGATCTCGTCGCCAGCAGCGGTGCCCAGGAACCATTTGGGGCTTCTGCGGGTTTGTAATGCGAGGTATCGCTACCATGTTGCAGAAGCCCAGATTCGAACCGCACGATCTCGGCGTCACGTTCTTGCGCATGATCGGCCCGCGGCATAAGCCCTGATGGGCCCCCAGCTTTGAATGCCCCGGTTTCAACCCGCGCAAGCGTCATCGGCTGGCCGTTCAGCACGAAACCCCCCTGCGGCGTCCCACTCCGCGGTGCGGAAGCCGAAAGCGATGCGTGGTCAACGTCACCGCTGTCGGGAAGGGTCAACTCGACCGTGTAAAACTGCGGGTTGTCCGTCGGACCACAGCGACAGGCCAGTCAGCCACGCGAACAGGGTCAGCTCCACCCTCGCACCCTCCACGAAACGGCCAATCTCACACGGTCGGCCGTTCCCAGCAGGCGGGCGCGGGACCGGGCCGGCGGCGGGCGACCTCGGGGGCGGATCAACGACCGTTTTCGCGGTCGCCAGCGCGTCGGGCGTCAGGGATGCGCGCATTGGTCAGGTGCCGTTCGGGCAGCACCATTCAGCCAGACAATCGCGAGTAGATGCCTGCATTAGGGCAGATAGTCGATCTGCGCGCCGAAGGGCGTCGGATGGCGGGGTTTTCCGACCCCGTCGAATTCCGCATACCGCGGACCCGGTTGTCGCCGGGGCGCAGATGGTCGGGTCAGGTCGGGCGCACAAAGGGGGTATAAGCCGTCGGGATGGGCCACGACCTCACGCGTAACCCCGCCGTTCACAAAAAAACCAGACCACATTGTCGGCCATCGCCCCCGTCCAAAGGACGCAGCTAGCTGCAACCCGGCGGCCCGCCCATGCGTCATCCCATGCGATCACGCGATGATAGGTGAAGGGGGGGGCGCGCTGATAGCAGGTCTCGTCGATAATAGCTCAGCGCGCAGGTCGACTGGCTGCGTAGCTTATGCAGGGCAGCGTGTACCGACGCGCCCGACAGCGGCGCGGCAGGGATCGGCCGCGCCTTCGGCACAAGATCCAGCCGTGGTTCAGTTTCTGGGACGGTTCCGCATGATCACCACTCCGCAAAGCTTGCGTCGGCATGGCGCCAGACGGGGTTTGCGCCAGGCGGTGCCCTTGCGGCGGCCATCTGGCGGACCTTGTCCTTTCCCCGTTCACCTCGGATGCCCAGACCCGGCCCCTGGCGGGAATCGCGACGAAGCCGTCGTCATAGGCAAAGACCGATGGGTTCGGGTCAGATAGTCCAGCAGGTCGCCTGCCCTGGTTGTAATTGGATGCCAAGCGACTGTTTCCCTGGGATGGAAGGCGTTGTAGCAGACCGCATCCAGCTGCAGGTTCGCGGCCAGGCGCGAATGGGGGCCGAGCGGGACAGTGCAGCGCCAAGGCCACGTCATGCGCCTCGGCCATGGCGGCCGATGCGATAGGTCTCGGGTGATGCCGCCCGCATGGCTGGGATCGGGCTGGATGATGTCGCACGAAAACCGCCCTGCAGGATCGCCTTGAAAGTCCCACCGGGTATACAGGCGTTCACCCAAGGCGATGGGGGTCGAGCAGTAGTGGGTTTGCGTATCTCGCGCAGCGCCCTCGGCATGTTCCCGACAGGACCGGTTCCTCGTTATTGAACATCAGGGGCGGTAAGGGCTCCAGCTCCTTGGCCAGCACCTTGGCCATCGGGCGAAGGACGCGGCCTGTTGGAAGTCGATGCCGATGCCGAAATCGGGGGGCCCATCTCCTCGCGGATGGCCTGGACGCGGCTCCAGGACCTGATCGGACCTTGGCGTGGCTGTTCGACGAACTGGCATCTCCTCGGTGGCCGTTCCATCTTGACGGCGGTGAAGCCCCCGGTCGCGCGACAATCCGCGCCCGCCAAATCCGCGCCGTTGTGTCCGCCCGGACGGTCGCCGCCGATCCAGGAATAGACGCGGATCCGGTCGCGCTGCTGGCCGCCCAGCAGGGCATGGACCGGGCAACGCCCAGATCCTTGCCCTTGATGGTCCAACATGCGGCCTGGTCGATGCCGGCGATGGCCCCCGACATGTGGATGGCCGGCCCGTTCGGCCGCGATAGAAGCCCGCGCGATACATCACCGTCCAGTGGTCCTGGATCAGGCGCGGGTCTGCTTGCGGCCGATCTGGTAAGCACGTACAAACTCCTCCGACGCAGGCGGCGACCGTAGGCGGCGCGGGCCTTCTAGGGACGGGTTCGCCCCCACACCGCTGATGCCGCCTCATCCGTGCTGAATCTTGGACGACAGCACCAGCGGGGCGGAACGGATGAAGGTCTCGATGTCCGGTGATTTTCATATCAGTCCTCGAAAGCGGGGGCCGCTGTGCCTGGCGGCCCGTCAGGAAGGCATCGGCGGCGACCCAGGGCGCACGCTCGGCGGCCAGGTCCAGATCGCTGTCGCCCGGGCCCCCCCGCGACCAGATTCGCGGAAGCGGGCCGTAAAAGGCGGGCCATATTCGCGGTTCTCACCCAGGGTCTCCAAGCCCGGCGCGAGGTGGAAAGCGGCGCGCCGCCTTCGGACAGGCGTCGTCGGGGCCGGCATCGGTGTTCGAAGGCGATTCTGCCATGTCCTCATCCCCGTCACGCGCCCAGTCGAAAACATATTTTTGGGGGGGCGCGGCGATGGGATGACTCGCATCCAGGCTCAGATCGGCGGCGATGGGGGTCTGGCGGTTCGCAGGGACGTGCAGGTCGGCACCGACCAGCCGCACGCCGGGGATCAGCGCGGTCAGGATCGATAGCGCGTTGATGCCGGGGTCGAAGACGCCCAGACCGCCGGGCTGCCAGATCCACTCCTGCCCCGGATGCCATTTGCGCACATCCTCGCACCAGTCGATGCGGACGGCGCGGATGCGCGTCGTGGCCAGCCAGTCGCGGGCCGCGTCCACCGCCGCGGCCTCGCGCGAATGCCAGGTGGCGTGGATGGTGACGCCTTGGCGCGCGGCCTCGGCCTCAAGGACGGCAATCTCGGACAGGGTCGCGCCGGGGGGTTTCTCCAGCATCAGGTGGCGGCCCGCGCGCAGCACGGCCATGGCCTGATCGAACCGCCCCTGCGGCGGGGTGCACAGCGACACCGCGTCTACATCGCCCAGCATCTGCGTCACGTCGCGGTGGTTGGCGAAACGCCCTCCAGCGTGGCCATTGCGGCTGGCGATGGCGGTCAGCGTCAGGCCGTCCGGTCGCGGCAATGGCGGGCAGGTAGCTGCGCACGCGCGCTGGCTCGATAGAGTTGGTGCCAGTATTGTGATCTGGCCCAGATGTTATTGCGAGTCCTCCCAATGCGCAGGCTCATCTCAGTCCGCCCTCTGACTGCCCGCTGTGCTGATCGTGTGTCCGCGTACGAAGACAGTGATAACGCGTCCGCTCCACCGCGTCGGAAGCTCAGGTCCCACTGGCCCGGACTCCTCCTATTGGACCTCGTGTGACCCAGCTGCCGGGCAGCCGGCCGGGCAGTCCACCATGTCACCTCGTCCGCTGCGTCGTCTTGCTACGATCAGCTTCTCTCCGGTCGGGCGCGCGACGCGCAGATGGGCATTAGGTCGTCCCGACCGCCCAGGTTCTCGGCCAGGTCGATGCGGAAGGGGCCGTGCGGCGTCAGCGTCAGCGCGTCGGGACGCAGCCCGATCTCGACCGCGCGCCCCTCGGTTAGGGTGGGACCGTGGCGGTCCAGCGGCGCGTCAAAGGCCGGGGTGACGACCTGGCCGCCCTGGACGCGCCCAGCCACGAAGTTCATTGCCGGGCTGCCGATGAAGCCCGCGACAAAGCGGTTGTCGGGATCGTCGTACAGCTCCATCGGGCTGCCGACCTGCTCGATGCGGCCCGACCGCAGCACGACGATCTTGTCGGCCATGGTCATCGCCTCGACCTGGTCGTGGGTGACATAGATCATCGTCGCGCCCAGTTCGCGGTGCAGGCGCGCGATCTCGGCCCGCATCTCGACGCGCAGTTCCGCGTCCAGGTTCGACAGCGGCTCGTCGAACAGGAACACCTTGGGGCCGCGCACGATGGCGCGCCCGATGGCCACGCGCTGACGCTGGCCACCCGACAGGTTGGCGGGCTTGCGGTCCAGCAGCGGGTCCAGCTTGAGGATGCGTGCCGCCTCGGCCACCTTGGCGGCGATCTGGGCCTTGGGGTGGCCGTTCATCTTCAGCCCGAAGCCCATGTTCTGCGCGACCGTCATGTGCGGGTACAGCGCATAGGTCTGGAACACCATCGCCACGCCCCGGTCGGCCGGGTCGGCATCGGTGACGTCCTGGTTCTCGATCATGATCTGGCCGGCGCTGGTCTCCTCCAGCCCCGCGATCATACGCAGCAGGGTCGATTTCCCGCAGCCCGAGGGGCCGACGAAAACGCAGAACTCTCCCTGCCTGACTTGCAGGTCGACGCCGTGGATGACCCGCACGGGGCCGAAATCCTTGGTGACGCGGCTTAGCTGGACGCCGGACATGGCAACCTCATGCTTGCTTGTGTTCGGGGAACCGCCAGGTGTCGGCGGTCGCGGCGATCTGCGCCGCAGCCTGGGTCACGGGGCCTGCCAGCGACAGAAGCTGGTCGCGGCTGGTCGTGGCCGTCGTGGTCGTCACCGAGATCGCCCCCAGGATGCGCCCGGTCCCCGACAGGATGGGGGCGGCAAGGCAGGCGATGCCGGTCTCGTGTTCCTCGTCGTCCAGCGCATAGCCGCGCTGGCGGATGCGGACCAGCTCGTCGCGCAGGGCGTCGGGCGTGGTCAGCGTGTTGGGCGTGTGCGCGTGAAAGGACTGCCGCGACAGGGCCGCGGCCAGCTTGTCCTCGGGCAGATGGGCCAGCATCGCCTTGCCCACGCCCGTGCAATAGGCCGGGCCCACCTTGCCGGACTGGGCGAACATCTCGACCGGCAACTTGGCGTTGCGCTTGTCCACATAGAGGACGGCGCCGTTGTCCAGCTGCGCCAGGTGGATCGTTTGGCCCAGATCGACCGCCAGGCGGTCCAGGACCTGCTGCGCCAGGGGTGCCAGGCTGGACTGCGCCCAGGCCGAATGGGCCAGCCGCACCAGCCGCATGCCGGGCGCATAGGTCTGGCGGTCCTCGTCATAGGCCAGCATGTCCTGATGGGTCAGCGCCTGCAGGAATCGGTACAGCGTCGCCTTGGGAAGACCCGCGACGGGCAGGATCTCGGCAAAGCGGACGGGGCGGCCGAAGGCGGCGACCAGGTCCAGCACGGCCAGCGTGCGGCCCACCGTGCCATCCGTCGTTTCGCGTCCCTGCACCGTCACGTCACCCTCCCCCGTTGTTGACAGGCTATGCGATTCGCAGCATAGTTTCAATATTCAAAACTAAGTTTCAATATATGGAACCAAAATGGGAGGGAGACCATGGTCCATCTGAGAAAAGGGCTGGTGCTGGCGATGCTGCTTGCCACCACCGCCCCCGCCTTCGCGCAAAGCCGGGTGCTGGTGTTCAATACCGATGCGTCCGATCCCGCGCCCAAGGCGGCGTTCGACCAGCTGATCGCGGATTTCGAGGCCGAGTACCCGGAGATCGACGTGCAGGTGAACACGTTCGACCACGAAGGCTACAAGACCGCGATCCGGAACTTCATGACCGCCGACGCGCCTGATCTGGCGAACTGGTACGCGGGCAACCGGATGGGCCCCTTCGTCGAGGCGGGCCAGTTCATGGACGTGTCCGACATCTGGGCCGAAAACAACCTGACCGAGACCCTGGGGTCCGCGCTGTCATCGATGACCATCGACGGCAAGCAGTGGGGCATCCCCTACACCTATTACCAATGGGGCATCTACACCAACAAGGACGTCTATGCGCAGGTCGGCGTCGAGCCCGCCGCGACCTGGGACGAGTTCATCGCCAATTGCGAGAAGTTCAAGGCCGCGGGCATCGACTGCCTGACCACCGGATCCAAGGCGCTGTGGCCGGTCGCGGGGCTGTTCGACTATCTGTCGCTGCGCACCAACGGCTATGACTGGCACATGCAGCTGACCAACGGGGAAATCCCCTGGACGGATGACAGCGTGCGCGCGGTCTTTGCCGAATTCGCCAAGGTGCTGCCCTATGTCTCGGCCAACCACGCCGCGATCGACTGGCAGGACGCCGTGTCGAACCTGGTCCAGGGCAAGGCCGCGAACTATGTCATGGGCAACTTTGCCGTGGCGGCCTTCAAGGACGGCGGCATGACGGACGAGACCCTGGGCTTCATGCCATTCCCGACCATCAACCCCGACATCCCGCGCGCCGAGGAGGCGCCGACCGACACCGTCCACATCCCCGCCGCGGCCAAGAACCCCGAGGATGCCAAGCTGTTCCTGGCTTTCATGGCGCGCCCCGACGTGCAGACCAAGATGAACGCCACGCTTGGCCAGCTGCCGATCAACGCCGAAAGCAGCGTGGGCGACGACCCGTTCCTGCAGGCGGGCTTCGAGCTGCTGTCCACCGCCGAGGGCGGCATCGCGCAGTTCTTTGACCGCGACGCGCCGCCGGAGATGGCCAAGGCCGGGATGGAGGGGTTCCAGGAATTCATGGTCCGCCCCGAACGCCTGGACGCCATCCTCGAACGGCTGGAGCGTCAGCGCCAGCGCGTCTACGCCCAGTGATCCCGTCGCGGGCGGGGACCTCCCCGCCCGCGCGTTTCCCCGCAAGATGAAGGTGGCACCATGACCGCCCTGCCCGACACCCCCCCGCCGCGCCGCCGGTCCCGGCGTCAGCTGACGCCCTGGCTGTTCCTGGCGCCGGGCCTGCTGATGTTTTCGGTCTACGTGATCATCCCGATCTTCCAGTCGGTCTGGGTCAGCTTCCACGATTGGGACGGGCTGGGCCCGATGACCTGGGTCGGCCTGGCCAATTACGATGAGCTGTGGTGGGACGAGGCCTTCTATACCAGCCTGAAGAACAACGTGATCTGGCTGGCGTTGTATCTGCTGGCGGTGCCCCTGGGGCTGATGATCGCGCTGTTCCTGAACCAGACGATCCGCGGCATCCGCATCTACAAGTCCCTGTTCTTCTTTCCCTTCGTCATCAGCCAGGTGGTCGTGGGGCTGATCTTTTCGTGGTTCTATGCGCCGGGCTTCGGGCTGCTCTATGCGCTGATCGAATGGGCCACGGGCACGGGTGTCGCGATCCTGGCCGACGAACGCTTCGTCACCTATGGCATCATCGCGGCGGGCCTGTGGCCGCAGATCGCCTATTGCATGATCCTGTACCTGACCGGCCTGAACGCCGTCGCCCCCGACCAGATCGAGGCCGCGCGCCTGGACGGCGCCAAGGGCTGGCGAATGCTGTGGCATGTCGTGCTGCCGCAACTGCGCCCGGCGACCTTCATCGCCGTGGTCGTGACCGTCATCGGTGCGCTGCGCAGCTTCGATCTGGTCAGCATCATGACCTCGGGCGGACCCTTCGGGTCGTCGCGCGTGCTGTCCTATTACATGTACGAACAGGCGCTGTCGGAATACGGCTATCGCATGGGCTACGGCGCGGCCATCGCGGTCGTCCTGTTCGCGATCATGATGATCTTCATCTCGGGCTTCATCTGGAAGATGTGGCGCGACGAGAAAGGGGTCTGACCCATGTTTCCCCGTCCCATTCAGACGATGTCCCCCGCGGCACAGCGCACCTATAAGATCGTGCTGCCGATCATGCTGGTCCTGTGGCTGCTGCCGCTCCTGGGGGTGGCGATGACCTCGGTGCGCCCGTCGGGCGACCTGGCCGCGGGCAACTACTTCGGCATCCCGTCCCGCTTTGCATGGGAGAACTATGCCGACGTGTTCCGCAACTCGCCCCTGGCGCAGTACCTGTGGAACAGCTTCCGCATCACCATTCCGGTGATGATCGGGGCGGTGGGGCTGTCCTGCCTGACCGGCTTCGCGCTGGCGGTCTACAAGTTTCGCCTGTCGCTGGTGGTGTTCTTCATGTTCGTCGCGGGCAATTTCGTGCCGTTCCAGATCCTGATGGTGCCGGTGCGCGACCTGACGGTGGACATGGGACTGTACAACACCATCACCGGCCTGGCGCTGTTCCACATCGCCTTTCAGACCGGGTTCTGCACGCTGTTCATGCGCAACTTCATCAAGGCGCTGCCGCGCGAACTGATCGAGGCTGCCCGTGTCGAAGGCGTCACCGAATGGCAGATCTTCTGGCATATCGTGCTGCCGCTGGTGCGCCCCGCCATCGCGGCCCTGTCGGTGCTGGTCTTCACCTTCATCTGGAACGACTATTTCTGGGCGATGGTCCTGACCACGGGCGCGGACACGCAGCCGGTGACGGCGGGGCTGAACAGCCTGAACGGCCAGTGGATCGCCGCATGGCACCTGGTCAGCGCAGGCTCGATCCTGGCCGCCCTGCCGCCCGTGCTGATGTTCTTCCTGATGCAGCGGCATTTCATCGCCGGACTGACCCTGGGCGCGGTGAAATGAGGCTGTGGCGCATCGACACGCCCGCCCAGAGCATGGTCCTGGGCAGCGACGACGGCATGGCCTGCTGCCATTACTGGGGCGCGCCCCTGCCCGGCGACACCGACCTGGACGCGCTGGTCGCGGCGGGGACGGGCGGCATCACCGGCGGCATGCTGGACGCGCTGCCGCCCCTGTCGCTGATCCCCGAGGCGCGACGCAGCTTTCCGGGCCAGCCGGGGCTGGTCGCGTTCCAGAACGGCCTGCCGCTGGAGCCGGACTGGCGCCTCGACAGCGCGGATCAGGGCGACGCGCTGACCCTGCGCCATGTCGCGCCCGGCCTGCGGCTGGACATCACCATCCGTGCGATGGATCACGGGCTGATCGGCCTGCGCGCGCGGCTGTCGTCCGACGCCGCGGTGACGCTGCACCATCTGGCGCTGGCCCTGCCGGTCCCCGCGCATCTGTCCGACCTGACCGAACTGGCGGGGCGCTGGACGCGGGAATTCCAGCCGGTGACGACCGCGCTGGACCACGGCGCGCGCCTGCGCGACGCGCGCACCGGCCGGTCTGGGCACGAACATCCGCCGCATCTGTGGCTGACCGCCCCCGGCACCACCAACACCGGCGGAGAGGCCGTGGCCCTGCATTACGGCTGGTCCGGCGGCCACCGGATGCTGGTCGAGGCCCTGCCCGACGGCCGCCGCCAGATCCAGCTGGGCCATTGCTCGGGGTCGGAACGCGCACCCGGCATGGTCTTCGAGACGGCCGAGATCTGGCTGGCGCGCGGCGATCGGGGCCTGAACAGCGTGGCGGTCCCCTTTCAGCGCACCATCCGCGATGCCCTGCCCCCCGCGCGCCGGCCCCGCCCCGTGCATTACAACGGGTGGGAGGCGATCTATTTCCGCCACGACGCCACCGAACTGGCCCAGATCGCCGAACGCGCCGCGGCCCTTGGCGCGGAACGGTTCGTGCTGGACGACGGCTGGTTCGGGCGGCGCGACGACGACAGCTCGTCCCTGGGCGACTGGACCATCGACCCGCGCAAGCATCCCCAGGGGTTCAAGCCGCTGATCGACAAGCTCCGTGCGCTGAAGATGCGCTTTGGCCTGTGGTTCGAGCCCGAGATGATCAACGAGGACAGCGACCTCTATCGCGCCCATCCGGACTGGGTGCTGGGCCCCGCGCACCAGATCCGCGGGCGCAGCCAGCTGCACCTGGACATGGCCCGCGACGACGTGCGCGACCATCTGTTCGACCGCATCGGCGGCATCCTGGGCGCTTGGGACATCGACTATGTCAAATGGGATCACAATCGGCTGACGCCCTTTCCCGATGCCGCGCAGACGCGCGGCGTCTATGCGCTGTTCGACCGGCTGCGCGCGGCCCATCCCCAGGTGGAATTCGAAAGCTGCGCGTCGGGCGGGGGGCGCATCGACGCGGGCATCCTGACCCGCTGCGGTCGGGTCTGGCTGTCCGACAGCAACGACGCGATCGAACGCCTGCGCATCCAGCATCACGCGGCGATGCTGCTGCCCGCCTGCGTCACGGGCAGCCATGTCGGCCCGCGCGAGTGCCACACCTCGGGGCGCGTCCTGCCCATGGCCCTGCGCGCCTGGACCGCGGCACAGCGGCACATGGGGTTCGAGATGGACCCGCGTGAACTGACCACGGCCGAGGCCAGGACGCTGACCCGCGTCACCACCTGGTGGAAGGCCAACCGCGACTGGATGATGGCGGGCGACATCTGGCGGCTGGACCGCCCTGCGGGCAGCCTGGCCGAGATGCAGCTGGCCGCCGACGGCAGCCGTATGGTGGTCTTTGCCGCCCAGATCGACGCCCCCGTGGCGCTGCAGCCGCCGCTGCTGCGTCTGACCGGGCTGGACCCGCAGGCGCGCTATCGTCTGACGATGCTGGAACATCCCGTGGGTCACCACAGTTCCTCTGTTGCGCTGTCGCGGGGTGCGGTGACCCTGAACGGCGCGGCGCTGATGGCGCAGGGCGTGGCCCTGCCCCCCGCCTTTCCGCAAACCATCGCCGTGATCGAAGGGACGCGCCTGTGACGATAGACTGGATTGCCGCCGATTGGGGCACCACCAACCTGCGGCTGTGGGCCATGTCCGGTCGCACCGTGGTCGAGGCCCGCGACAGCGATCAGGGCATGGGCGGCCTGACCCCCGACCGCTTTGCGGGCGTCCTGGCGCAGGCGACCCAAGGGTGGCCCGCCGTGCCGGTCATCGCCTGCGGCATGGTCGGATCGCGCCAGGGCTGGGTCGAGGCGCCCTATGCGCCCGTCCCCTGCCCCGCTGCCCCGCGCATGGTCGCGGTGCCGGGAGATCCGGGCGGCCGTCCCGTGCGGGTCATCTGCGGTGTCCGTCAGGACGACCCCGCCGATGTCATGCGCGGAGAGGAGACACAGATCGCGGGCCTTCTGGCGCTGGACCCGGATTTCGACGGCATCGCCTGCCTGCCGGGCACCCATACGAAGTGGGTCCGCATCTCGGCGGGTGAGATCTGCAACTTCAAAAGCTTCATGACCGGTGAGCTGTTCGGCCTGATCGCCAATCAGTCGGTCCTGCGCCATTCGGTGGGCGAGGGTGACTGCGATCCCGCACTGTTCCGCGACGCGGTGTCGGACGCGATGAGCCGTCCGGAACGCGGTTATGCGGGCCTGTTCCAGCTGCGCGCGGAATCGCTTCTGTCCGGGCTGAACCCGGCTGCGGCACGCGCACGCCTGTCGGGCACGCTGATCGGGTGGGAGATGGCCGCGGCCCGGCCCTGGTGGCTGGGATCGCAGGTCACCATCATCGGCGCCCCCGCCCTGTCGGCGCTTTACGCCGATGCGCTGGCCGCGCAGGGCGTCCCCGCCGCGCGCATGTCGGTCCAGGACGCCACGCTGGCCGGCCTGTCCGCGGCCCATCGTCAATTTCTGCAAGGATAATCCATGTCCCGTCCCCTAATCGCCATCCTTCGCGGCCTGATGCCACAGGACGCCCGCGCCGTCGGCCATGCCCTGATCCAGGCCGGCATCACCCGGCTGGAGGTGCCGCTGAACTCTCCGGACCCGCTGGACAGCATCCGCATCCTGTCGCGCGAGTTCGGCGACGCCGCACAGATCGGCGCGGGCACCGTGCTGACGCCCGACCAGGTGCAGGCGGTCCGCGATGCGGGCGGGCGGATGGTCCTGTCGCCCAATTGCGACAAGGGCGTGATCCGCGCCACCGTGGAGGCGGGCATGGCCAGCTATCCCGGCGTCATGACCCCGACCGAGGCCTTTGCCGCGCTGGCGGCGGGCGCCACCGGGCTGAAGCTGTTTCCCGGAGAGCTGATCGGTCCCACGGGCCTGCGCGCCATGCGCGCGGTCCTGCCCGCGAGAACCGACTGCTGGGCCGTGGGCGGCGTGTCCGTGGACAACATGGCCGAATGGCGCCGTGCCGGGGCCGCGGGCTTCGGGATCGGATCCAGCCTGTACAAGCCCGGCGACAGTGCCGACACCGTGGCCGCCAAGGCCGCCGCCATCGTCACCGCATGGGAGGCCAGCGCATGATCTTTGACGACACCCCCTGCACCCTGGGCGAAGGCGCCCTGTGGCATCCCGACCGCCAATCGCTGATCTGGTTCGACATCATCGGTCGCCGCATGTTCGAAAAGCCGATGGACGGCGCGCGGCGTCACTGGGACTTTGCCGACCCCGTCTCGGCTGCGGGGATCGTCGATGCGGACCGCATCATCGTGGCGTCCAGCCGTGCGCTGTCGCTGGTGGATCTGCGCGACGGCGCTGCCCAGATCCTGGTGCCGCTGGAGGCGGACAACCTCGTGACGCGCAGCAACGATGGCCGTGCCGACCCGCAGGGCGGGTTCTGGATCGGGACGATGGGGCTGAACGCGGAACCCGGTGCCGGGTCGATCTGGCGGTTCCACCGCGGAGAGCTGCGCCGTCTGTTCCCCGACATCACCATCACCAACGCGATCTGCTTTTCGCCCGAAGGCGATCTGGCGCATTTCGCCGATACCGACCGCTCGACCATCTGGCAGGTCCGGCTGGACCGCGACGGCTGGCCCGCGGGCGATCCGCAGGTGTTCATCGACCTGAACGCCAAAGGGCTGAACCCCGACGGCGCGGTCATCGACGCCCAGGGCGGGCTGTGGTCGGCGCAATGGGGCGCAGGGCGCGTCGCGCGCTATGACCGGCAGGGCCGCTTTGACCGGGCGATCGATCTGCCCGCGCCGCACGTCTCCTGCCCGGCCTTCGGCGGCGCGGACCTGACGACGCTGTTTGCGACGACCGCGCGGCAGGGGCTGGATGATCCGCGCGACACGGACGGCTGCACCTATGCGGTTCCCGCAGGCTTCACGGGCCAGCGGGAGCATCGGGTCATCCTGGGCTAGACCTCGACGGTGATCCTGCCCATCGGGTTCGAACAGCAGGCCAGGATCCAGCCCTCGGCGATGTCCTCATCGCTGATGCCGCCGTTATGGACCATGTGGACCTCTCCGGCGGTTTTGCGGATCTTGCAGGTGCCGCACAGGCCGAAGGTGCAGCCGGACGGAATGTTCAGCCCCGCCCGCTTGGCAACCGCCAGAACCGTGTCGGTTTCCGCGCAGGACGCCGTCACGCCGCTGGAGGCGAAGGTCACCTGGGCGCTGGCATCGTCGGCCGGGGTGACATCCTCGATGACCGGAGCCTCGGCCTCGGTGGCGACGGGGGCGCCGAAGCTTTCCTGGTGATAACGCTCCATGTCGTAGCCAAGCGAGATCAGCATCTCGCGCACGGCCTGCATGAACGGCTCGGGCCCGCAGCAGAACACCTCGCGGTCCAGATAGTCGGGGGCCATCAGGCCCAGCATCAGGCTGTTCAACCGCCCCTGATAGCCGTGCCAGACGCGGAACGGTTCGGGCTGTTCGACGGTCAGGCGCAGCTGCAGGCCGGGCACGCGGGCGACGTAATGTTCCAGCTGGTCGCGGAAGATGATGTCGGACGGGCGCTGCGCGGCATGGACGAAGACGATGTCGGTGTCCTGCGCCCGGTCCCAGGCCCAGGTGGTCATGGACATCATCGGCGTGATCCCCGACCCCGCCGAGATGAACAGGTATTTCGCCGCCGGATGGCGGTGAAAGCTGAAGATGCCGTTCGGGCCGAAGGCGCGGATCCGCATGCCGGGCTTGAGGTGGTCCAGCATCCAGCGCGTGCCGATCGAGGTCGACTGCGCCTTGACCGTGACCGAGATCGACAGCGGCCGCGACGGCGAGGAACTGATCGTGTAGGTCCGCTGGACGTTGCCGGCCGCCCCTTTGGCGGGATCGACGGGCAGGTCCAGCGTCACGAACTGGCCGGGCTGATAGTCGAACCATGCGCCAGACGGCGCCCGGAAGATGAAGGTCGAGGTGTCGCGCGTCTCGGGCACGACCATGACGCATTCCAGCGGCTCGTCATCGGACCACGGCTCGGCGGCCCAGTTCACGCGGGGCTTGGCCATCTATTCGGCCGCCTGCCGCATCCCGAGGCGTGATGCCATCAACCCGCAATACCAGTCGATCAGGTGGATCACACCGGCCTCCTGCGTGGGGGAATAGGGGCCGGGCTCATAGGCGGGGGACAGGATGCCGGCCTGGTTTTCCTCGACCACCTGGCGGTCCTCGTCATTGGTGTTCAGCCAGACGCGGGTCAGGGTCTCGATGTCGTAATCGACGCCTTCGACCGCGTCCTTGTGGACCAGCCAGTTGGTCGTGACCTCGGTCTCGGTCGGGCTGATCGGCAGGATGCGGAAGACGATGGCGTGATCGGGCAGGAAGTGGTTCCAGGACGAGGGGAAGTGATAGAACATCAGGCTGCCCGCGTCATTCCAGGGCATCGTGCCCATGCGCCGCGCCACCGCGGCCTTGCCCGACATGGTGAAGCTTTCCTGATGGTCCATCAGCGGCACCCGCGCCATGCGCCACTGCATGTCGGGCGCGTTGACGAAGCGGGCGGGCAGACCGGCGGCATCGCAACGGTCCCAATGGGCCAGAATCTCGGGCGAGGCCGCGTTCGGCCCCTCCATCACCGTCATCAGCGGATCGTCGGAATAGGTCCGGCACAGCGACGGATGGCTGCCGCTGCAATGATAGCATTCGCGGTTGTTCTCCATCACCAGCTTCCAGTTGCCCTTCTCGACGATGGTCGAGCTGAAGGCGATCTTGGCATCGGCCAGCCCCGAGGGCGCGGCATAGCGGGTCAGGTTGGCCGCCAGTTCGTTGATGGCGGGGGGCACCTGGGCCAGGCAGATGAAGATCATGCCGTTCAGGTCCACGCAATGGACCGGCTTGAGACTGTATTTCGAGGGGTCGAACTCGGGGCCCATGTCGCGCGCGAACAGCAGCTTGCCGTTCAGGTCGTAGGTCCATTGATGATAGGGGCAGACCAGCTTGGGGTTGGTCCCGTTCGATTTGGCGCACAGGCGCTGGCCGCGGTGGCGGCAGACGTTGTGGAAGGCACGGATGCGGCCGTCTGCGCCGCGGGTGACGATGACCGGATACTGGCCGACCTGCATGGTAATGTAGCTGCCGGTCTTGGGCAGCTCGCAGCTGGGACCGGCGAACAGCCATTCCCGGTACCAGATCTGCTCCAGGTCGTCCTGGAAGGCCTGTTCGCCGCAATACAGGTCGCGGGGCAGCGCGTGGCCGGGAAGACGGGCGGCGATCAGCTGGGCTGTGGTCAAGTCGGAGGTTTGGGTCATGGCGCTGCTCGGGGGTCCGGGGTGGCTTTCGCCCCAAACTAGTCGCAGGCGAACGACGGCGCGGCAGAATTGCGACATTCTGCCAGCGGAAACGGACATCGTGATCATGTGCGCGCCTTTGAGGGAAGGAAGCCTCGCCACCCCCCATCAAGGGGGGCGGCGAGGCTGCGGGGCCCCCGAACCCCCGCGACACCAGGCCGCGACGCCCGGTTTGCGGACACAATGGAAAATCGTTCCAAAACCCTTGGCAAACCTGCCGGGGTGACGTATCCCACCCTTGGGGTATGGTCCAATGCCGAATCCCCGCCATCCGAGGAGAGCCCCATGACCCGTTCCGCCACCCCCCGCCACGGCCTTGAGGTCGATACAGACTTTGCGCAGTTCATCGAGGCGCAGGTACTGCCCGGGACCGGCGTGACGGCGGATGCCTTCTGGCAGGGTTACGCCGGGCTGCTGGACGGATTCGCGGCCGAGAACGCCGCCCTGCTGGAACGCCGCGCCGAGCTGCAGCGCCAGATCGACGCGTGGCACAAGGCCCGCGGGAACCAGCCTTGGGACGCCGCCGCCTATCGCGCCTTCCTGACCGAGATCGGCTATCTGGTCGCCGAACCGGCACCCTTTGCCGTCGAGAACGGCGACATCGACCCCGAGATCGCCACCCTGGCCGGGCCGCAGCTGGTCGTGCCGGTCAGCAATGCCCGCTTTGCCCTGAACGCGGCGAACGCGCGGTGGGGCTCGCTCTATGACGCGATGTACGGGTCGGACGTGATGGGTCCGGTGCCGTCGGGCGGGTTCGATCCGGCGCGCCGTGACGCAGTCGTGGCCAAGGCGGCCGCGTTCCTGGACCAGGCGCTGCCGCTGGCCCAAGGCAGCCATGCCGACGTCACCGCCTATGACGTCGACGCGCAGGGTCTGGTCGCGACCGTTGGGGGCCAGGCCGCGCGGCTGGCCGATCCGGCGGCCTTTGTCGGCACCCACCGCGACGGCGTCGACACCGGATACGTCCTGCGCCACAACGGGCTGCATGTCGAGCTGGTGATCAACCGCGACCATCCGATCGGGGCGGCATCCGCCAGCGGGCTGCGCGACGTCGTGCTGGAGGCCGCTCTGTCGGCCATTCAGGATTGCGAGGACAGCGTCGCCGCGGTCGATGCCGAGGACAAGATCGGTGTCTATGGCAACTGGCTGGGCCTGATGAAGGGCGATCTGGCCGAGACCTTCGAGAAGGGCGGCACGTCGATGACCCGTCGCCTGGAGGGAGACCGGACCGTCACGCGGCCCGACGGCAGCACCGTGACGCTGCAGGGCCGCGCCCTGCTGCTGGTGCGCAACGTGGGCCATCTGATGACCACCGACGTGATCCGCAAGGACGGCCAGTCCACGCCCGAGGGGCTGATGGATGCGATGGTCACCGTCGCCTGCGCCATCCATGACCTGAAGAAAACCGAAGGACCGCGCAACAGCCGCGCCGGCGCCATCTATGTCGTCAAGCCCAAGATGCATGGCCCCGAAGAGGCGGCATTCGCGGACCGCGTCTTTGCCCATGTCGAGACCGCCCTGGGACTGGCCCCCAACACCGTCAAGCTGGGCCTGATGGACGAGGAGCGCCGTACCAGCGCCAACCTGGCCGCCTGCATCCACGCTATCCGCAACCGGATCTTCTTCATCAACACCGGCTTCCTGGACCGCACCGGCGACGAGATCCACACCTCGATGCAGGCGGGTGCCTTCGTGGGTCGCGACGGGATGAAGACCGCCACCTGGCTGAAGGCCTATGAGGATCGCAACGTGCTGATCGGCTTGGCGTCGGGCATGCGGGGCCGCGCGCAGATCGGCAAGGGCATGTGGGCCAAGCCCGACGCCCTGGCCGAGATGCTGGAGGTCAAGATCGGCCATCCGAAATCGGGCGCCAGCACGGCCTGGGTTCCCTCGCCCACCGCGGCGACGCTGCATGCGCTGCACTATCATCAGATCGACGTGGCCGCCCGCCAGGACGAGCTGCAGGGTCAGCCGATCCCCGACCTGGACCTGCTGCTGACCCCGGCTTTGGCCGACGGCCCGATCCCGCAGGACCAGGTCCTGCGCGAGCTGGACAACAGCGCGCAGGGCATCCTGGGCTATGTTGTGCGGTGGGTCGATCAGGGCATCGGCTGTTCCAAGGTGCCCGACATCGACGACGTGCAGCTGATGGAAGACCGCGCCACCTGCCGCATCAGCGCGCAGTACCTGGCCAACTGGCTGGAGCACGGGCTGATCACCGAAGCCCAGGTCGAGGACGCGCTGCGCCGTATGGCCGCCAAGGTCGACGGCCAGAACGCGGGCGATCCCGCCTATCGCCCGATGGCACCCGACTTTGACGGGCCGGCCTTCCTGGCCGCCCGTGACCTGGTGCTGACCGGAACGCAGCAGCCGTCCGGCTACACCGAACCGGCACTGCATGCCCGCCGGGCGGAAGCCAAGGCGATCTAGCACGCCACGCGGCGGCGGTTGCAACGCCGCCGCCGCACGCTATTGTGCCGGCCACATCATCAGGAGGCCTGCCATGTCCGGGAAAACAATCGCCGTCGCGGGCATCGGCTATGTCGGCCTGTCCAATGCTGTCCTGCTGGCCGCGCGCAACACCGTTCGCGCGCTGGACGTGGACGCGGGGCGCGTGGCCATGCTGAACGACCGGCGCTGTCCGATCATCGACGAGGACATCGCCCACCACCTGGCCACTCAGAACCTGGACCTGACCGCGACGACCGACCCGGCGGCGGCCTATGCGGGGGCTGACTTCGTGATCGTGGCGACGCCCACCGATTATGATCCAGTCACCAACTACTTCAACACCTCCAGCGTCGAGGACGTGATCCGGGATGTCACACGGCTGGCGCCGCAGGCGGTGATCGTGGTCAAGTCGACGGTCCCGGTGGGCTTTACCCGAGACGTTCGCGCCCGGCTTGGCACGGAGCAGGTGATCTTCAGCCCCGAATTCCTGCGCGAAGGGCGCGCGTTGCACGACAACCTGCACCCCTCCCGCATCGTGGTGGGCGAGGACAGCGCCCGTGGCCAGGCCTTTGCTGACCTGCTGGCCGAGGCGGCGCTGGATGACGACGTGCCGGTCCTGCTGACCGGCTCGACCGAGGCAGAGGCGATCAAGCTGTTCGCGAACACCTATCTTGCCCTGCGCGTGGCCTATTTCAATGAACTGGACAGCTATGCCCTGTCGCTCGGCCTGGACAGCCGCCAGATCATCCAGGGTGTCGGGCTGGATCCGCGCATCGGCGCCCATTACAACAACCCGTCCTTCGGCTATGGCGGCTACTGCCTGCCCAAGGACAGCAAGCAGCTGCTGGCGAACTACAACGACGTGCCCCAGAACCTGATCGCCGCGGTGGTCGAGGCGAACCGGACCCGCAAGGACGTGATCGCCGACGCCATCCTGGCGCGCAGGCCGCAGGTGGTGGGCATCCATCGCCTGGTGATGAAGGCCGGGTCCGACAATTTTCGCCAATCCGCCGTCCAAGGCATCATGAAGCGATTGAAGGCGAAGGGGCTTGAGGTCGTGGTGTTCGAACCCGCCCTTCCCGACGCGCGGTTCTTCGGGTCCGAGGTGATCCGCGACCTGGCCGCGTTCAAGGCGCGTGCCGACCTGATCGTGGCGAACCGCCTGAACCCGGACCTGCAGGACGTGGCCGACCGCGTGTTCACCCGCGATCTGTTCGGCGGGGACTGATCACAGACGCTCGCGCAGCTTGGCCTCGATCTGGCGGCGGCGCCAGCGCGACCGGATCTGGCGTGCATAGAGGTTCTGCGGACACAGAGACATGTCGTCGCCCTCTCCCTTCATCGCGAAACGGCGGGCGGCGGCCGCGATGCGGCTGTCGGCGGCGGTGATGGCTGCCACCGTCACCTCGACCTCGCGGATGTCGCCGGGCTCCAGCGCGTCGAAGCTGCGGTGGCGGGCGCGGTCCAGCAGGTCCAGCACGCTGCCGATATCGACGTGATCGCCGCTTTTCAGCGGTCCCTGCAGCGTCGCCTCGCGCGGGGTGGCGTGCTGGCCCTGCGCGATCTCGGTCCGGTCGGCGACCGAGGACATGCGCTCTCCGCTGGCGGTCCAGACGGTCAGCATGATCTCCAGCACATAGATCGGCTCGAACCCAAGGTTGCTGACCAGGATGCGTGCGGACAGGTTCCGCGCACCGCCCAGCTGGATCAGGATCTCGGTCCGGCGCTGGCGGCGCAGGCCCGACACGATGATGTGCAGATACACCATCCAGACCAGCGCCGTGACCGCCGCCATCCCGGCCTGAACCAGCCCGCTGTTCTCAGATATCCAGTCCCACATGCCCCACCCGGCCTTTCCTCAAGGCCCCCCAACACGACCCGCGGGCCGGATGTTCCATGGCGGGATCAGTCAGACAGGGCGGCAGCCTCGGCCGCGGGGTCCAGCGCAGGCCCCGCCCCCAGATCGTCCAGCGCGGTGTCGATCAGGCCGGTTCCCAGGTCCGACGCGGGCAGATAGGCGTCCTGCCCCGCGCCCGGCACCGCCAGCGCCACTGACCAGCCGCCCTGGTCGCGGCACATCAGCGCGCGTTCCGCGCCCGCCTCGATCAGACGGCACAGACCCAGCTCGGTGTCATAGCTGGCCAGCGCCCGCGCCACCGCCCCGCCCGGCAGGGCAGCCTCGCCCCCCGTCGGCACCTGGGCCAGGGCGGCCGCCGCTTGCTGCAGGGTGGCGCCCGCAGGGGGCGTCGCCCGGCCGGCGAGGAACCCGCCCAGGCCCACTGCCAGGACCAGCGACGCGGCCATTGCCCAGGCCGCCATCGGCCGCGCAGACACCCTGCGCCTGAATGGCACGACGACCGGATCGGAAGCAGGCGTGCCCGCCATGACGGTTGCGATCAGCCGGTCGGGCACGGGTTCCGGAGGATAGGCCGCCTGCAGGCCATGACGGGTATCGGCGAACAGCGCGAAGCGGTCAGCCAAGGCGGGGTCGGTCTCGATCCGCCGCCACAGGCGTTCGGCGGTGGCCTCGTCCAGTTCGCCATCCGCCAGGGCCATCAGCATCTCGTCGCTCTCGTCGTTGGGATCAATCGGGGGGTCGATACGGGTCATCGGATCATGCCTTTGCGGATTGCTTCAGCCCAGCCTGGCCGACAGCAGGGCGGGATCGTCCTGCAGCGCCTGCGCCAGGGCCGCGCGGGCGCGGCCGAGGCGGCTCATCACCGTGCCCAACGGCACGTCCAGCGCCAGCGCGGCCTCGCGATAGCGCATGCCCTCGACGCAGACCAGCATCAGCACGACGCGCTGATCCTCGGGCAGGCGGCTCATGGCGCGACGCACATCGGCCAGATGCAGGCGGGTCTCGGTCACCTCGCGGCCGTCCTGGCCCACAAGAGGCATGGCGTCGTCATCGTCCAGGCTGTCGGTGTCCCGCCGGGCGCGTACATGGTCGATGAAGCTGTTGCGCAGGATGCGGAACAGCCAGCTGTCCATCCGCGTCCCCGGCACGAAGGCGTCCAGGTTTCGCAGCGCCTTCTCGACGGTGATCTGCACCAGATCGTCGGCCAGCGCGTGCTGGCCCGACAGGCCGCGGGCAAAGGACCGCAGGCGGGGCAGCAGCGCGATCATCTGGGCGCGCAGGTCATCGGTCACGGACAGGGTCCCCCCTTGCGATCTTGGTTGACCTTGAAACGTGGCCCCTTCGCTTTTATTCCATCGCACGCGAAAGAAAAGTGCGCGCAGCGGACCGATGGGAATAGACTGGCCCCGCCGACCGTTTCCATGACCCGACCCGATCGCATCAAGGACCCGCCGATGACCCAGGACGCCCCGACCACTCGCCGCGCGCTGCTGACCCGGATGGGACTGGCGGCCGGGCTGGCCTATGCGACACCGACGCTGATCGGGACCGGCACGGCCCGCGCGTCCGATGCCAGCGCGCCGTCGGGGCGGGCATCGGTGTCGCGCCCGGTGCGCCAGCGACGGCGCCGCGCGCCTGCCCGTCCCGAGATGGTCGTGATCCTGGCGCCGGGACAAAGCCTGCAGCCGCTGCAGGCGGCAGGCTATGACGTGCTGTCGCAGCGCGACAACGCGACGTTTGCGCGCCGCGCCGCCCGGCTGCGCCTGCCGCCGGGCCGCAACGCTGCCCAGGCCCGGGCAGAGATCGCCCGCCTGCTGCCCGGATCGACCGCGGCGCTGAATTCGCTCTATCGCCCCGACGACCTGACCTGCGACGGCGCGGACTGCGCGGCCCAGCAGATGATCGGCTGGCGCCCTGCCGATCTGCAGGCCCGGCCGCGGATCGGCATGATCGACACGGGTGTCAATCCCGACCATCCCGCGTTGCGCGGCCAGTCGCTGCGCGTGAACCAGGTCGACCTGGACGGGCGGAACGCGGCGGGGCGCCGGCATGGCACCGCCGTCGCTGCCCTTCTGATCGGCAACGCGCAGGGTCGCGCCCCCGGCCTGCTGCCGCGTGCCGACCTGATCGCGGTCGAGGCGTTCCACAGCCGCGCCGATGGGGCGGCGGCGGATGCGTTCTCGTTGCTGAACGCGCTGGACGTGCTGATCCAGGCGCGGGTGCAGGTCATCAACATGTCCTTTTCCGGCCCTGCGAACCCCGTGCTGCGCCAGGTCGTGGTCGAGGCGCGCGATGCGGGCATCGGCCTTGTCGCGGCCGCGGGGAACGGCGGGCCGGGCGCCGCCCCCGCCTTTCCCGCCGCCTGGCCCAAGGTGATCGCTGTCACCGCCGTCGATGCCGACCGTGCACCCTATCGCCAGGCGGCGCGGGGTCCGCATGTCGCGCTGGCCGCGCCGGGGGTGAACCTGTGGACCGCCGCCTCAATCGAGGGGGGGCGGCTGCGGTCGGGGACATCGTATGCCGCGCCCTTCGTGTCGGCGGCGCTGGCGCTTCGCATGGCGCGCGACGGGCTGAGCGCGACGGATGCGCGCGACCGGTTGTTCCGCTGCGCCGCCGATCTGGGGGCACCGGGCCGCGACCCGGTGTTCGGCCACGGCATGGTCGCGTCGCCGTCGGCCTGCCCCGAGGCAGAATCGCAGATTCTTTCCGTCAGCGGGGAATAAGCCGCCCCGCCGGCCCGTTGCATCCATGAACCGGACAGGACCGGTTCCGGCAACACAAAGGAAGAAGCCCATGTCCGATACGTCCGATATCCGCCTCTCGCGTCGCGGCCTTCTGGCCAAGCTGGGCCTGGCCGCAGGGGCCGCCGGCGCGATCTATGCCGCCCCCACCCTAGTCGGGTTCGGGGCGGCCCATGCCAGCGGCGCCAGCGGTCGCGGCGGCGGCAGCGGCAGTGGCGGCCGTTCCGGCAGCGGCCGGGGTGGCAGCGGTCGCGGCAACAGCGGCCGGGGTGGCAGTGGTCGGGGCGGCAGCGGTCGCGGGGGAAGCGGGCGGGGCAATGGCGGCCGCGGTCGCGCCAGCCGGGCCAGCCGCGCGTCGCGTCCCGACAACCGTGGCGTTCGCGGCCAGCGCGGCAGCCGTCCCTCGCGGCCGGGCACGCGCCGCGACTGGTCCAAGCCGTCGCGCTGATCCACAATGGCGCCCCCGTCCCGAACCCGCCCCGTCCGCGCCGCGCGCCAGTCGCCCGGCGCGGACAGCCATCTGCACTTTCCCGGCACTGGCCTTTCACTGCGATTGCAGGGTGCGGGGCCGGTCCGCAGGGCGCTGATGGGCGCGATCCGCGGATGGCAGCCGCAGACCCTGTCCGCGCCACGACCGGGCCACCGCCAGACGCTGGTGACGCAAGGGCCGGGCGGGTTCGTGGCGCGTTCCCCGTTCTTTCAGGGCGATCTTGGGGGGCTGGATGCGGCCAGCGCCGCCTGCGCCCTGATCGCCGATCTGTCCGAGGGGTTTCTGGCAAACCGTCCGGGCTGCATGGCGCTGCATTGCGGGGCGTTCCGTTTCGCGGGCGACCTGATCCTGCTGACGGGTCCGATGCGGGCCGGAAAAAGCACGCTGATCGGGCGACTGACGGCGGAACCGGACGTCACGGTGTTCTGCGACGACGTGCTGCCGCTGACCGCCGACCTGAAGGCCGTGGCCCTGGGCATCGCGCCCCGCCTGCGGCTGCCCCTGCCAAAGGAGACGACCGCCGCCTTCCGCCGGCATGTCGCCATGACGCCGGGGCCGCGCGACAGGCGCTATGCCTATCTGGCGGCGCCCAACGTCGCCCCACACGGCACCCAGGCCCGGCCCGGCACGCTGATCGTGCTGGACCGGCGCCAGATCGGCCCCGCCACGCTGCACCGCATGGATCGCGATCAGGCGATGCACCACCTGCTGGCGCAGAACATGGGCGATCTGGGCAGCGCCGACCAGGCCTTTGCCAAGACCCGAGACATGGCCGCCGCGATGACCTGCCTGAGACTGGTCTATGCCGATCTGGAGGACGCGGTGGCCCTGCTGCGCCGGGCCTTCGCCCCCGACGCGCCACCCCAGACCAACGTGCCGCTGGCCAGTCCGCTGCCCGATCCGCTGCATGCGCCGGAAAGGCGGTCCGTTCCGGTGCATCCCGACCGGGTACTGCGGCAGGCGCCGGGGATCGTGCTGCGGCGCATGGGGTCGGGGGCATTCCTGTGGACGCCCGCCGACCCGGTCGTCTGGCACCTGAACCCGGTCGGCCACGCGGTCTGGGCGCTGCTGGAGATCCCCGGAAGCGCCGCCGATCTGGCCGACTCCCTGGCCGAGGTCTTTGCCGACGTTCCCCGCGACCGCCTGACCCGCGACATCGCCGCCCTGATGGGCGACCTGCTGGAGGAGGGGTTCGTCACCGGATGAACCCCGCGCCCCGCTCCGGCGTTGCCCCTGCTGCATGTCCGCCCCGGGAGGCCTTGATGACCGACACCGCCCTTGCCACGCTGGAAGCCCGTCTTGTCGCGCAACGCCGCCTGCTGGCGCGGCTGGTCGCGGCGCTGGAGCCGCAGGCCCGACAGCCCGTCCTTGACTGGCTGGACCAGCGCGAAACGCTGCGCGACGGGCAGGAGGATCCCGGTGCCGTCCCCGCCGAGGGCGTGGGCCAGGCCCTGACCGTCACCGACGAATTCCGAATGATCCTGCGCCTGGCCCAGGATCGCCTGCACGAGATGGACCAGCCCTAGCCCCGCGCCTGCAGCATCTGCGCCAGATCGTCGGGCCGGATCAGCGCATCCAGGTCGACCCGCGCGCGCAGCCGCGACAGCAGCAGGTACAGCCCGCCGATCTTGCGGTGCAGGAACAGGATCTCGGGCGGGGGCATCTCGGCCCGGGTGCGGGTGCGGGCGACCTGCATGGCCAGATCGGCGACCTGCCGGGGGATGTCGCTCTGCGTCAGGTCCATGATGCCGCCCGCGCGCAGCGGATCGAACGCCAGGTCCATGATCTGCAGCAGCACATCCTGATGCGCGACATCGGTCTGGTCGCGGAAATAGCCGATGTCGATGGCGGCGCGGCGCACCCCCTCGCGGTCATCGGCCAGCGCGGCACGCAGCAGCGCCAGATAGCGCGGGGCCACCGGCGCCGAAAAGCCGCGCGTCGCCCCGAAATCCAGCAGCACGATGCGCCCACCATCCGGATGCGTCTCGTCAGGCTGCCAGCGATAGTTGGCAAAGTTCGGGTCGGTCTGCATCAGGTCGAACCGGAACAGCTCCTCGATGACCAGGCGGGCCAGATGATGGGCGGCACGGTCGCGGGTGGCCTGGGGGGCGTCGGACAGCGCCTCGATCGGGCGGCTGTCGATGAAATCCATCGCCAGAACGTCGGCCGTGCTGAACTGATCGTCGGGCACCGGCAGGCGGAATTCGTCGCGCCCCGCCAGATTGGCGGCATAGAGGCGCATCTGCGCGGCCTCGCGCAGATAATCGGCCTCGGCATGCAGCTGGCTGCGCGCCTCGTCCATCAGGGCAGGCAGGTCGACCCCCTGCGGCATCAGGCCGGGGATGCGCAGCAAAAGGCCCATATTGTCGATGTCGCTGTCGATGCTGTCGCGCACACCGGGATACTGGACCTTGATCGCCAGGTCGCGCCCGTCGCGGGTCTGCGCGCGGTGCACCTGCCCGATCGATGCCGCCGCGATCGGCCTGACCTGAAAGCGGGCGAAATGACGCAACCAACCCGGCCCCCAGGCCCGGTCCAGCACCGCCTGCAGCTGCTTGGGCGGCATCGGATCGGCATCGGCGCGCAGCCGCGCCATGATCTGCGTCAGTTCGGGGGGCAGAAAGTCACCGGCCTCCATCGACACCAACTGGCCCATCTTCATCGCGGCGCCGCGCATCTGGGCCAGCTGCCCGGCCAAGCGGGCAGCATTCGCGGGGGTCAGGAACAAGTCCTGGGCCGAAGGCCGCTGCCCCGTCGCCAGTTGCCGCGCGCCCTGCGCCAGGGCGCGGCCGCCCATTCCGCCCGCCAGCCCCCCAAGGCGCAGCATCCGCGTCAGGCGGCCCTGCGGTACGGGGCGGGGGGTGCGGTCTTCCGTCATGATCGCGCCAGCAGATGCGCGGCCATCGCCCGGCCGCTGGACCAGCCATGTTCCGCATGGGGTCCCAACGTCCAATCCCCGCCGACGATCAGCCCCGCCGCGTCATCCGCCAGAAACGGTCGGCCAAGCGCCGCATCGGTCTGCGCGTACAGCCAGCGATGCGCGACGGCGTGGCGCAGGTGATCCGGCTTGGCCCCCAACAGATCCAGCAGCTGCGGTGCGATCAGATCCGCCAGTTCGGCAAACGGCAGGTCGATATGGGCCATGCTGAAATCCGGGTCGGCCTGAACGACCCAGGTGGTCAGCGGCTGTCCCTGCCGGCCCGGCTTTGCGCCGTCCTGCGCGACCCAAGCCAACGGTCCGGTGCCGCGATGCGTGGCGAAGGGGCGTGGGGCGGCGGGGTCCAGCCCCGCCATGACCGTCACGCTGGCCTGATAGCGGACCTGCGCCAGCGGCGCGGCAAAGGCGTGGGCACCGCCCAGCAGATCACGCGCCTGCGGGGCGGGAATGGCCAGAACGACGATGTCGGCGCGGTGGTCGATCCCCTCTCCGCGCAGGTGCCAGCCGTCGGGGTCCCGGTCCAGCGCGGTGACCATCACGCCCGACCGGACGTCCAGTCCCTGCGCCAGCGCGCGGGGGATCTGGGCCATGCCGGGCGTGCCGATGATGCCGCCGTCCCACGGCGCGGCGTGGCCGTCGCGGACCATCGCCTGCAACAGTGCGGCGAAATCGGGATCGGTGGCTGGCAGCACCTGCGCACCGTGGTCGAACCGCAACCCGTCGTCGGTGCGGCGCGTGGCCAGCCTGCCGCCGATGCCACGACCCTTGTCGAACACCGTGACGGCATGCCCCGCATCCGCCAGCGCCCGCGCGCAGGTCAGCCCGGTGATGCCCCCGCCGATGACCGCCACCCTGACCTGTCCGCCCATGCCGCCCGCCTTTCCTGTCGCGCTCAGCAGGACAGAGTGCGTCGACAGGCGCAAGGCGGCATTCTGTCCGCCCGCAGGATCAGGCCAGATCCAGCCGCCCGACAAAGTCCAGGAATGCCGCAAGGGCCGCCGTCACCAGCTTGCGGCTGGAATAGACGACATGGATCGGCACCCCCGGCAATGCGTGATCGGCCAGGACCGGCACCAGCAGGCCGCGCGCCAGATCGTCGGCCACCTGGAATTCGGGCGCCAGCGCGATGCCCTTGCCGCCCACCGCCAGCGCACGCAGCAATTCGCCGTTGTTGCTGGAGAAGGCGGGGGTGATCTTCTGATAGACGACCTCGGTACCGCTGCGCAGCGGCCAGGTGCCCGGCCCCTTGAGGTTGGTGTAATGCAGGCACTGGTGGTCGCGCAGGTCGGCCGGGCGCTGCGGGCTGCCGTGACGGGCGACGTAATCGGGCGATGCGACCAGCATGATGTTGGCGTCGTGCAGGCGGCGGGCGTGCAGGCTGCTGTCCTCCAGCGTGCCGATGCGGATGACGGCGTCGAAACCGTCGCGGGTCATGTCCGACCGGCTGTCGTCCAGCACCACGTCCAGCTGGATGTCGGGATGTTCGTCCATGAAGCGCATCAGATGCGGCTGAAAGACCTTCAGCGTGTATTGCACCGGCACGCCCAGCTTCAGCGGGCCCGAGGGGCGGCTGGAGGCGGCGCGGACGTCCTCGAACGCGGCGTCCAGGCGGGACAGGATGTCGGCCACCTGCGCGTGAAAGCCCAGGCCCGCCGCCGTGGGCGTGACGGCGCGCGTCGTGCGGGTCAGCAGGCGCGTGCCCAGATCGGCCTCCAGGTCGGCGATCATCTTGCTGCACATGCTTTTGGAGATGCCCATCCGCCGTGCGGCGGCGGCAAAGCTGCCCTCGTCGATGATGGCCACGAAACTGCGCAATGCCTTGAGGTCCGTCATATGTCCCGATCCGCCCGATGGTCCCGCATCAGGATGGGCATACGGCACAAATGACAAGACCGCCACGCATCTGCGTGACGGCCCGTCATCAGTCGTCATCGTCCGGGGACGACGCGGCTCAGCGATCGCTGTTCATCTCGGCGATCTGGCTGTCGCCCGAGATCTTGGTCACGGTCAGCATCTCGTCGCCCGACAGGTTGGCGCGTGCCAGCTCGGTCGAGGTCATCACGGTGCGGGCCGGAACCTGGACGGTCTCGGCGACCTTTTCGACCGACGAGCTGGAATAGGGACGCTCGTTGGTGCCGTTGACGGCGGCCATCGCGCCACCAGCGGTCAGGGACAGGGCGGCCAGGGCGTACACAAAATTTTTCATGATCGTTTTCCTTGTTCTTGCAACATCTTGGAAGCGGTGGCGCGCCGGATGCGCGTCTGGTCCGTTCCGATGACTGTCAGATAAGGGGGGCACAAACGAAAGATTAGGCGCAAAATCGCGCGCTCTGTGTTCGATGGGACGGGACAATCGTGCGGGATCGTCCCGTCCGGTCGGTCAGGCGGTGCAGACCTGCGCGATGCGGGCCAGAATCGCGTCGGGCTGACCGTCCAGCGTGGCCGATTGCCGCGGGCGGCCCTCCCACGCGCCCAGGGGGCCCTGGCGGTCGGCGGGGTTCATCAGCGTCAGGCCCAGGGCGATGCCCTCGGACAGGACGCGGACCTCGCCCTGGGTCAGGGTGAACAGGTCCGGATCGGTCAGATAGACGGCGGCGGTGCAGTCATGGACCAGCATCCCGTCATAGCCCGCTGCCTGATAGAAGCCGACATAGCCCTGCGACAGATCGGCCACCAGCTGCATCCCCGCGCCGCCCCGCGCGCCCAGATCGGCCAGCGTGGCGCTGTCCATGAAGGTGCGCGTGGTCAGGTCCAGCGGCACCGCGATGACCGGCCAGTCGGCGCCAAAGACGACGTCGGCCGCCAGCGGGTCGCCCCAGATGTTCGCCTCGGCCGCGGGGGTGATGTTGCCGGGCACGCGGAAGGCGCCGCCCATGATCACCACGTCACGCACCAGCCCGGCGATGTCGGGCGCCATCTGCACCGCGCGCGCCAGGTTCGTCATGCGCCCCACGGCCAGCACGCGCACCTCGCCCGGATGGGCGCGGATCGTGTCGATCAGGAACTGCGCGGCGGTCTCGGGGCCATCCACCGTGGCATCGGGGGTCGGGTGGTTGCCCAGCCCGTTGTCGCCGTGAATGTGGGTGGGCCAGAATTCGGGCGGCATGTCGGGGGTCATCGGCCCCTCGGCCCCGCGATGGACCGGGGCGTCGTGCCCCCAGGCCTGCAGCAGAAAGCGCGCATTGCGGGTGGTCATCGCCACCGGCGCGTTGCCGAACACGGTGGTCACGCCCAGCAGGTCGATCTGCGGGTGGCGCACCAGATAATAAAGGGCCAGCGCGTCGTCCACGCCGGGGTCGGTGTCAAAGATCACCTTGTGCTGGGTCATCGTCATGTCCTGTCTGTGATCGGCCCGATGTAACGTCCCACCGGGCCGCGTCAACAGCCGGTCACAGCGACATGGTGGCCTTGACCGCACGTCGCCACGCGTCATAGCGCGCGGCGCGGTCGTCCTCCTCCATCGCGGGGGCAAAGCTGCGGTCCAGCGCCCAGTCTTTGGCGAAACCGGCCATGTCGGGATAGATCCCCGGCCCCTGCCCCGCCAGCCAGGCGGCACCCAGGGCCGTCGTCTCCAGCACCTTGGGCCGGTCGACGGGGGCGCCCAGGATGTCGGACAGGAACTGCATCGCGTAATCGGATGCGCTCATGCCGCCATCGACGCGCAGCGCGGTCTCTCCCTTGGGCTCCCAATCGGCCTTCATCGCCTCCAAGAGGTCGCGGGTCTGGAAGCCCACCGATTCCAGCGCAGCGCGGGCCAGTTCGGCGGGACCGGAGTTGCGCGTCAGACCATAGATCGCGCCGCGGCTGTCGGGCGACCAATAGGGTGCGCCCAGGCCCGTGAAGGCCGGAACCAGGATCACCTGCTGGCCGGGATCGGCGCGTTCGGCCAAAGGCTGGGTCTCCTTCGCGTCGCGGATGATCTTCAGCCCGTCGCGCAGCCATTGCACGACCGCGCCCGCGATAAAGATCGACCCTTCCAGCGCATAGGTCGGCTTGCCGTCCAGCTGATAGGCGATGGTGGTCAGCAGGCGCTGCGTGGACGCCACCGGCTTGTCCCCGGTGTTCAGAAGCGCGAAGCAGCCGGTGCCATAGGTCGATTTCATCATGCCGGGCTCGAAGCAGGCCTGGCCCACCGTGGCCGCCTGCTGGTCGCCCGCGACGCCCGTGATGGGGATGGGGCGCCCGAACAGGTCGGGCCGCGTGGTGCCGAAATCGGCGGCGCAGTCCTTGACCTCGGGCAGCATCGCCATGGGAATGTCGAACAGGCCGCAGATGGTCTGCGACCAGCGGCCCTTGTGGATGTCGTACAGCATCGTGCGCGCGGCATTGGTCGCGTCGGTCGCATGGACCGCGCCGCCGGTCAGGTTCCAGATCAGCCAGCTGTCCACCGTGCCGAAGGCCAGATCGCCCGCCTGCGCGCGATCGCGGGCACCGTCCACGTGGTCCAGGATCCATTTCAGCTTGGTGGCCGAGAAATAGGGATCGACCAGCAGCCCGGTGCGGGCGGTGATCATGTCGGCATGGCCCGCGGCCTCCAGCTCGCGGCAGAAATCGGCGGTGCGGCGGTCCTGCCAGACGATGGCGTTGTGGACGGGCTTGCCGGTCTTGCGGTCCCACACCACGACGGTCTCGCGCTGGTTGGTGATGCCGATGGCCTCGATGCGCGGGTTGCCGCATTTCTCGATCGCGGCGCGGCAGGTGGCCGCCGTGCTGGCCCACAGGTCGGCAGGATCATGTTCGACCCAGCCCGATTGCGGGAAATGCTGGGGAAACTCCTCCTGCGCGCTGCCGCAGGGGACCATCTTGGCGTCAAAGACGATGGCGCGGGACGAGGTCGTGCCCTGGTCGATGGCAAGGATATGGGTCATGGGCGGTCCTTTCGTCACGAACGGGGGCGCGGATCGACCGCGCCCCCTTCAGGCTAATGGGCAGGGATCATTCCTGCCAGCGCTTGATCAGCTCCTCATACGCGATGGTGACCGGCGCGGGCTTCTCGTTCTCCAGCTTGGCGACGGGGGCGCCGGGCTGGTCGATCCAGTACTGGGGATCCTGCTCCTCGTTCAGGACCGGACCCAGATCACCCTGCACGCCGGACCGCTCCAGGCGCGACAGCACGTCCTCCTGCTGTTCGCACAGCGCGTCCAGCGCCTCCTGCGCGGTCTTGGCGCCCGAGGAAGCATCGCCGATGTTCTGCCACCACAGCTGCGCCAGCCGCGGATAGTCGGGGATGTTCGCCCCGGTATCCGACCAGCGCACCCGGTCGGGCGAGCGATAGAACTCGACCAGACCGCCAAGCTGCGGCGCGCGTTCGGTGAAGCTTTCGTGGCGGACGGTGCTGTCACGCACGAAGGTCAGGCCGACATGGCTCTTCTTCGTGTCGACGGTCTTCGACACGATGAACTGCGCATAGAGCCAGGCGGCCTGCGCGCGGTCCACGGGCGTCGACTGCATCAGCGTCGCGGCACCTACGTCCTGATAGCCGACCTTCATGCCCTCTTCCCAGTAGGCGCCATAGGGCGACGGGGCCATGCGCCATTTCGGCGTACCGTCATCGTTCATGACCGGCAGGCCTTCCTTGACCATGTCGGCGGTGAAGGCGGTGTACCAGAACATCTGCTGGGCGATGTTGCCCTGGGCGGGGACGGGGCCCGCCTCGCTGAAGGTCATGCCCGCGGCGGCCGGGGGCGTATAGTTCTGCAGCCAGTCGATGTACTTCTCGATCGCATAGACGGCGGCCGGGCTGTTCGTGGCCCCGCCCCGCGCCATGCACGATCCCACCGGCTGGAAGTTGTCGTTCACGCGGATGCCCCATTCGTCGACCGGGAAGCCGTTGGGTTCGCCCTTGTCGCTGGCCCCCGCCATGGACAGCCACGCATCGGTGAAGCGCCAGCCAAGCGACGGGTCCTTCTTGCCATAGTCCATGTTGCCATAGACCTGCTGGCCGTCGATCTCGCGTCCGGTGAAGAACTTGGCGATGTCCTCGTAGGCCGACCAGTTCACCGGCACACCCAGGTCGTATCCGTATTCGGCGCGGAACTCGGCCATGATCTCGGGGTCGGTGAACCAGTCGTGGCGGAACCAGTAGAGGTTCGCGAACTGCTGGACGGGCAGCTGGTACAGCTTGTCGTCGGGCGCGGTCGCCTGCGCCAGGCCGATGAAATCGTCCAGGTCCAGGCCGGGGTTCGTGAAATCGGCACCCTCGCCGGCCATCCAGTCGGTGATGTTACGGACCTGCTGATAGCGCCAGTGGGTGCCGTCCAGGTCGGCATCGTTGATGTAGAGGTCGTAGACGTTCTCGCCGGTCTGCATCTGCGTCTGCAGCTTCTCGACGACGTCGCCCTCGCCGATCAGGTCATGGGTGACCTGGATGCCGGTGATGGCGGTGAAGGCCGGCGCCAGGACGCGGCTTTCGTATTCGTGGGTGGTGATCGTTTCCGACACCACGTTGATCGACATGCCGGACAGGGGCTGGGCGGCGTCGATGAACCACTGCATCTCGGCCTCCTGCTCCTCGCGGGTCAGGACGGACTGGTCGCCGATCTCGGCATCGAGGAACGCGCGCGCGGCCTCGATGTCGGCGAAGGCGGGGCCGGACAATGCCAGCATCACCGCGGTTGTGGACAGCAATCTCAGGCTCATTGGTCTTTCCCTCCCTGGGATTTTCGAGGTTGGCAGACGGCCGGCGGGACCCTCATCCCCCGCAGGCCAATGCGCTGTGTCAGACCCACCGAAAGACGGCGGCGGCCCAGACCAGGCAAACCAGCATCGCCCAGGGCAGTGCCGCCGTCGTCAGACCCAGCCAAGCCAGGGTGATGAAGGCAGAGCCCAGAAGCGTGATGAACAGACGGTCGCCCCGCGTCGTCTCGATCCCCAGGACGCCGCGACGCGGCGTTTCGGGAAACCGGACCGCCAGTACCGTGAAGGTGACCAGCAGCAACGCGATGGTGACGAAGAAGATCGCGGTCGGCAGCGTCCAGGCCATCCATGACATGGCGTATCCCCCTTACACGCGGCCCAGGGCAAAGCCCTTGGCGATATAGTTGCGGACGAACCAGATGACCAAGGCACCCGGCACGATGGTCAGAACGCCCGCCGCGGCCAGCACGCCCCAATCGACGCCCGATGCCCCTTGCGTCCGGGTCATGGTCGCCGCGATCGGCTTGGCCGCGACCGAGGTCAGCGTCCGCGACAAGAGCAGTTCGACCCAAGAGAACATGAAGCAGAAGAAGGCCGCGACCCCGATCCCCGACGAGATCAGCGGCATGAAGATCCGGGTGAAGAACCGCCCGAAGCTGTAGCCGTCGATATAGGCGGTCTCGTCGATCTCCTTCGGCACGCCGCGCATGAAGCCCTCCAGGATCCACACGGCCAGCGGCACGTTGAACAGGCAATGCGCCAGCGCCACCGCGATATGCGTGTCGAACAGCCCCACCGACGAGTACAGCTGGAAGAACGGCAGCGCGAAGACGGCGGGCGGTGCCATGCGGTTGGTCAGCAGCCAGAAGAACAGGTGCTTGTCGCCCATGAAGTGATAGCGGCTGAAGGCATAGGCCGCCGGCAGCGCCACGGCCACGGAGATCACCGTGTTCATCACCACATAGATCAGGCTGTTCACGTAGCCCATGTACCACGCCGGATCGGTCAGGATGGTCGCGTAATTGGCGAATGTCAGGTTCCGGGGCCACAGGCCGAAGGTGCCGGTTATCTCGGCATTGGTCTTCAGGCTCATGTTGATCAGCCAGTAGATCGGCAGCATCAGGAACAGAAGATACAGGATCATGACGACGGCGCTGCCGTTGATGCGCTTGCCCATGCTCTCAGCCCCTTTTGTCCAGATTGGTCATGACCGTGTAGAAGACCCAGGAGATCAGCAGGATCACCAGGAAGTACATCAGCGAGAAGGCCGCCGCCGGACCCAGGTCGAACTGCCCGAGCGCCATCTTGACCAGGTCGATCGACAGGAAGGTCGTCGCGTTGCCCGGCCCGCCCCCGGTGACCACGAAGGGTTCGGTATAGATCATGAAGCTGTCCATGAAGCGCAGCAGGATGGCGATCATCAGGACGCCCGCCATCTTGGGCAGCTCGATATAGCGGAAGACCTTCCAGCGGCTGGCCTGGTCGATCCGCGCCGCCTGGTAATAGGCATCGGGGATCGACTGCAGCCCGGCATAGGCCAGAAGCGCGACCAGCGAGGTCCAGTGCCAGACATCCATCACGATGACCGTGGCCCAGGCATGGATCGGGTTCTGGGTATAGTTGTAGTTGATCCCCAGGGCGTCCAGCGTATAGCCCAGCAGGCCGATGTCGACGCGCCCGAAGATCTGCCAGATTGTGCCGACCACGTTCCACGGGATCAGCAGCGGCAGCGACATCAGCACCAGCACGACGCTGGCCCAGACTCCGCGTTTCGGCATGTTCAGCGCGACGAAGATGCCAAGCGGGATCTCGATCGCGATGATGATGGCCGAAAAGATCAGCTGGCGGCCAAGCGCGTTCCACATGCGTTCGGACGACAGCAGGTCCTGGAACCAGCCGGTGCCGTTCCAGAAGAAGACGTTGTTCCCGAACGTGTCCTGGAACGCATAGTTGACCACGGTCATCAGCGGGATCACCGCCGAGAACGCGACCAGCACCAGCACCGGCAGAACCAGGAACCAGGCCTTGTGATTGACGGTCTTTTCCATGGTCCCCCCTTACGCCGCAGCCACGCGCCAGTCGTCGGCATAGATGTTCACGCGGCCCGGATCGAAGACCGCGCGGGTCATGTCCGCACCTATCGCCTGATCCTCGGGCGCGATGATGTTCAGGTCGTGCCCCATCAGGTCGGCGCGGATGATGCGGTGGCGGCCCACATCCTCGATCCGGCGGATGGTCACGGGCAGGCCCTGATCGGCGGACAGGCGCACGTGTTCCGGGCGGATGCCCAGCTGCACCTTGCCCGACAGCGCGCCATAGGACCCGGCCAGCGCGGTCGTGCCGCCCGGAACCTGCGCCTGCGATCCCGCCACGGTGGCGGGCAGCAGGTTCATGCCCGGCGATCCGATGAAATAGCCCACGAAGGTATGTTCCGGCCGGTCGAACAGCTCCTCCGGCGTGCCGATCTGGACCACGCGGCCGTCATACATGACGACAACCTTGTCGGCGAAGGTCAGCGCCTCGGTCTGGTCATGGGTCACATAGATCATCGTGTGGCCGAAATCGTGATGCAGCTTCTTCAGCTGGGTGCGCAGTTCCCATTTCATGTGGGGGTCGATCACGGTCAGCGGCTCGTCGAACAACAGGGCGTTCACGTCCTTCCTGACCATGCCGCGGCCCAGGCTGATCTTCTGTTTCGCATCCGCCGTCAGGCCGCGGGCCTTGCGGTCCAGCATGTGCTCCATCCCGATCATCGCGGCGATCTGGGCTACGCGCTCGGCCACATAGGCCTCGGGGCGGCCGCGGTTCCTCAGGGGAAAGGCCAGGTTGTCGCGCACGGTCATGGTGTCGTAGACGACCGGGAACTGGAACACCTGCGCGATGTTGCGTTCGGCGGTGGGCGCGCGGGTCACGTCCACCCCGTCGAACAGGATGCGTCCCTGCGACGGGATCAGCAGCCCCGAGATGATGTTCAGCAGCGTCGATTTCCCGCAGCCGCTGGACCCCAGCAGCGCATAGGCCGCCCCGTCCTGCCAGTCGTGGTTCAGTTCCTTGAGCGCGTAATCCTCCGGGCCCTTGGGATGGGCCGAATAGGAATGGGCGAGGTTCTCCAGCGTGATCTTGGCCATAACCCCTCCTCAGGCGGCGCTTGCATAGGCGGCGGGGGTGACCATGCGGCCATCCTCGGCAAAGACATAGACGTGGCGCGGGTCCAGCCAGACCGGCAGCATTTGGCCCAAAGGCAGGTCATGGACGCCGTGGATCAGCCCGACCCACCGTTGTCCGTGATGGTCCAGATGGACGAAGGTCTCGGACCCGGTTAGTTCGGTCACGACCAGGGTCGCGTCGAACTGCACCGCGTCGGGGGCGTGCCGCGACAGGTGCAGGTGGTTGGGCCGGAACCCCGCCAGATAGCGCCCGTCGGGCAGCGCGGGCATGCCTGCGACCGACGCCCGCCCGCCCGCCACCTGGAAGGGCAGGAAATTCATCGGCGGATCGCTGAACACCCGCGCGGTGGTCGCATCCACCGGCTGGCGATAGACATGCGGCGTGGGCCCGAACTGCGTCACGCGGCCCTCCCACAGGGTCGCGGTGTTGCCACCCAGCAGCAGCGCCTCCTCGGGTTCGGTGGTGGCATAGACGAAGATCGCGCCCGATTCCGCGAAGATGCGCGGGATTTCCACGCGCAGCTCCTCGCGCAGCTTGTAGTCCAGGTTCGCCAGCGGCTCGTCCAACAGCACCAGACCGGCGTTCTTGACCAGCGCGCGCGCCAGCGCGCAGCGCTGTTGCTGGCCGCCCGACAGGTCAAGCGGCTTGCGGTCCAGCATGGGGGTCAGGCGCATCATCGCGGCGGTCTCGCGCACGCGGCGGTCGATCTCGGCGCGGTCAACGCCCATCAGTCGCAGGGGGGATGCGATGTTCTCAAAGACGGTCATCGCCGGATAGTTGACGAACTGCTGATAGACCATCGCGACCTTGCGGTCCTGCACCCGCATGCCGGTGACGTCGCGGCCCTCCCACAGGATGCGCCCCCTGGTCGGACGGTCCAGCCCCGCCATCAGCCGCATCAGCGATGTCTTGCCCGACAGCGTCGGCCCCAACAGCACGTTCATCGTGCCGCGTTCCAGCACCAGATCGGTGGGATGGACATGCACCTGCCCCTCGACCACCTTCGTCACGCCCTGCAATTCTAACGTCATGTCCCCTCCCAAGGCCCTCCTGACGGCGCGTCTATTCCGCGGCCGTCCCCTGCGCCCATCGGGCCTGTATCCACTGGTCCAGGACCTGCACCTGATCGGCGTCCAGGCGCAGCCCCAGCTTGGTCCGCCGCCAGACCACGTCGGTCGCGCGGCGGGCATATTCGTGATCCATCAGCCACACGACCTCCGCCTCGGTCAGGGTGGCGCCGAAGTCGACGCCCAGGTCGGCGGCCTGCTGCGCGCCCGCAAGGATCGTCGCGGCCTCGGTCCCGTAGGCGCGCACAAGCCGGCGGGCCCAACCTTCGGTCAGGAACGGATGATCTGCGCGCAGCCGTGCGACCAGCGCCGGTACGCCGTCGACAGGGAAATCCCCGCCGGGCAGCGCCACGCCCCGCGTCCAGTCGTTGGGCAGGTTCGGAAAGAACGGCGCGATCTTGGCCAGCGCCGATTCCGCCAGCCGGCGATAGGTGGTGATCTTGCCGCCGAAGACGTTCAGCACCGGCGCGCCGCCGGTCTGGTCGACCTTCAGCGTATAGTCGCGCGTCGCCGCCGTGGCGCTTTGCGCGCCGTCGTCATACAGCGGCCGCACCCCGGAATAGGACCAGACCACGTCATCCGCAGTCAGCTGGCGGCGGAAATACTGGTTCGCAAAGCCCAGCAGGTAATCGCGTTCCTGCGGCGTGCATTCCGGCTTGACCGACGGGTCCTGGTGGTCGGCATCGGTCGTGCCGATCAGGGTGAAGTCGGTCTCGTAGGGGATCGCGAAGATGATCCGCCCGTCGGTGCCTTGGAAGAAATAGCATTTGTCGTGATCATAAAGGCGCCGCGTCACGATATGGCTGCCCCGCACCAGGCGCACACCCTCGGTCGAATTCAGGCGGATCGTGCCCTGGATCAGGTCGCCGACCCAGGGTCCGCCCGCATTGACCAGCATCCGTGCGCGGTGCTTGATCGTCCGGCCCGTCGCCACGTCCTGAGTGGTCACGATCCAGTGGTCGGGATGGCGATCGGCGGACAGCACCTTGGTGCCGGTCATCACCGTGGCGCCGCGCGCCTCGGCGTCGCGGGCGTTCAGGACCACCAGGCGCGAATCCTCGACCCAGCAGTCGGAATATTCATAGGCGTGGTGAAAGCGTTCCTGCAGCGGCGCGCCTTCGGGTGTGCCGTCCAGCGACAGCGTGCGCGTACCGGGCAGGATCTTGCGGCCGCCAAGCGTGTCGTACATGAACAGCCCCAAGCGGATCAGCCAGGCGGGCCGACGGCCCTTCATCCAGGGCATCACCACGCCCAGCAGCTTGGAGGTCGGCGTGTCCGATTCGAACCGCATGTCGGGGTGATAGGGCAGCACGAACCGCATCGGCCAGCTGATATGCGGCATCGCGCGCAGCAGCACCTCGCGTTCGATCAGCGCCTCGCGGACCAGCCGGAACTCGAAATACTCCAGATAGCGCAGGCCACCGTGAAACAGCTTGGTCGAGGCGCTGGACGTCGCCTGCGCCAGGTCGCCCATCTCGGCCAGGGTGACGGACAGGCCGCGTCCGGCCGCATCGCGGGCGATCCCGCAACCGTTGATGCCGCCCCCGATCACGAACAGATCGACCGTCTTGCCTGTACCCGTCACGCGCCGCCATCCTTTCATGGACCCTGTCTATGTGTGCCGTCGTTCGCACCAAAAAGAAAGGATTTTATTTTCGTTTCCGTTCATTTGTTTTTTTCATATGATTCTTATGGCCTTACAGAGAACACGTCACGGATTATGCCCTGAATTGGCATAGAAACGGCCTGTCCGACGCCGATTCATCGCGCCATTCCTTGCACGATCTGCACAAACCGCAACAAAGCGAACATCTTGCCTGTTCGGCCGGGTCGTGCAAGATCGACGAAACCGCAAGGGGTGCCCCATGTCGCAAAGCTTCCGCCAGCCCGAGATCCTGGAGATCGCCCGCCGCGACGGCAAGGTCACGGTCGAGGGGTTGGCCGGGCATTTCGGCGTCACGCTGCAGACGATCCGACGCGACCTGACCGACCTCGCCGAGGCCGGCCGGCTGGAGCGTGTTCACGGCGGCGCGATCCTGCCCTCGGGCGTGGCCAATATCGGCTATGAGGAACGTCGCGCCCTGCACCACGACGCCAAGACCGCCATCGCCCGCGCCTGCGCCGCCGAGGTGCCCGAAAAGATCAGCCTGTTCCTGAACATCGGCACCAGCACCGAAGCCGTGGCCCGCGAGCTGCTGGGCCATCGCGACCTGCTGGTGGTGACGAACAACATGAACGTGGCGAACATCCTGGCGGCCAACACCGATTGCGACGTGATCGTCACCGGAGGCAGCCTGCGCCGCGCCGACGGGGGCCTGGTCGGCACACTGGCGGCCGAGACCATCCGCCAGTTCAAGTTCGACCTGGCCGTGATCGGCTGCTCCGCGCTGGACCGCGACGGCGACCTTCTTGATTTCGACATCCAGGAGGTCGGCGTCAGCCAGACCATCCTGCGCCAGTCGCGCCGCACCTTCCTGGTGGCGGACCATTCCAAGCTGTCGCGCAGCGCGCCCGCCCGCATCGGATCGCTGTCGCAGCTGGACGCGATCTTCACCGACCGCCCTCTGCCCGGCGATCTGGCCCGCGCCTGCGAAGGGTGGCAGACCCGCGTGATGCTGCCCTGAACGCCGCCTACAGCGCCGCCAGCAGGGCGGCGGTCTGGGGCATGCGCGACAGGCTGGCCGCGATGCGGTCGCGCCACCGCGGGCCGCGCGACAGGGCGTCCTCATGCGCCTCGGCCAGATCGTCGGGGCGGTCGCGGGCCAGCGCGTCGATCAGGAACGCGGCCTGCGCCCGGTCCTTGGCGGATTTCAGCCGATCCTCGGCGCGACGGCGGTCTGCCACGATCAGCTTGTGGATGGCGAACCGTTCCGGGCGCGGCACCTGGACCAGCACGCCGCTGCGATAGGGGATGGCCGCGGGGATCGGATCCGCGATCAGATAGTTCAGATGGTGCAGCGCCTGCGCCTGCACCCCAAGCGCGGGCAGGTCGCGCAGCCCCTCCTCTCCAAAGGCCGGGGTCAGGAATTCGACCAGCGCATTGCCCTGCGTCTGCCGCCAGCGCCAGGCGCGGCCCGGCTGCAGGCTGGGCGCCGGGGCAAAGTCGAAATCGGCCAGGACCTGCGTGACCGGGGGCGCCGCCGCATCCTCCAGCGCCAGGGACAGGCGCTCAAAGCTGGCGATGTCCAGATCGTCTGTCTGCGCGGTCTGTTCCAGCGACAGGACCAGGTTCAGTTCCCCCTCGTACAGGCGAAAGGCGTGGGTGCCGACGACCGTGCCGCCAAGGCGGAACACCCCCGCCCCCGACAGCGCCGCCATCAGGCTGCCGCTGGTCGGGTCCAGGCCCAGAAACCCCTCGGCCCGCAGCAGGCGTACCAGCCGGGCGCGATCGCGACGGCGCTGTTCGGCGGGCACCCGATCGTCGCGCAGCGCCTGCATGCGGGCGGCAATGTCCGGGCCATCCTCTCCCAGATAGCGCTTGCGGACCTGGGTGCCGACGCGAAAGCTGTCGTACCAGTAGCCCCGCCCGTTGCGTTCGACCAGGGTAGGCGCGCCACGCAGATCACGCAGCCCCTCGTCGCGCAAGGCGCGTAGCAGGTCGTGATAGGCGGCATGGGCCAAGGCGGAATGGGATCGTGGCATCATGTACAACAGTTGTGACATCTGTTGAATACAATCATGTTCAACAGTCGGCAAGACCGTTGAACATGATCAGCCCTGGGTCATGACCCGGTTGACCGCATGGCGGCGGGCCAGCTGGCGCCCCTCGGCCCCGTTCAGCATCCGACGCGCCGCCGGGCGGGTCGGACCGTCGGCGGCACCCGTCATCAGCCCAAGATCGGGGAACAGGGCCAGCACCTCGCGCCGGGCGGTCTCGGACAGGGTCTTCAGCGCGTCGGGGCTGGTGTGCAGCGTCTCGGCGCAGGCGCCTTCGGCGAGGACAAGCTGGTGCTCCTCGCAGACGAAATGCAGATAGGTCACGCCCCCCTGCCACGGCGCCGGACCCACCCCGGGGATAGAGGTCAGGTGCTGTGCCGCAACCAGCACCTCGGGTTCGTCGAACATCCGCCGGGCGATGCGCGACCCGACCAGAAGGCGGTGCTGCGGAGACACGACCAGGTCGCGGGCCGGGATGCCGGGGCCAAGCGCATCGCGCCGGATCAGGATCGGACGCCGTTCGGGTTCCGCGTGCAGCCGGGCGGGGCCAAGGGTACGGGTGCCGATCCATGCGATCCGCTGCAGGCCCGCATCGCGGGTCTGGACCGCCATGCCGGGGCGCAGCATCTGGACCGGCATGTCGCCCCCGGCGGTGCGGATCATCGTGTCGCGGGCAAAGCACATCACCCCCGCGGCAAAGGCGTGGGGCAGGCGCCGCACCTCTGCGATCAGCCGCGTGGCACCCGGCAGGTCCGGCGCACCGTCGGGATAGAGGAACACCAGGCCCCCGCCCCCGTCCTGCAACAGGACCACCGTGCGCGGGCTGCCCAACGGGACCACGGCGGTTCCGGCCGCGAAGGCCGGCGTGACCGTGCCCGACCCCAGAACCACGGCCGGACGGTCAGGTTCGGGATGCACGATCCGCCCGATGTCCAGCGGCAGCCCGTCGTCCAGCGCCGCCCCGGACCGCCGCGGGCCGAACGCGTCCAGCCGCAGGACCTGTCGCCCGTCCAACAGCTGTCCCGCCAGGACGGGCCCGGCATAGTCGTGCAAGCAGACGTCCTGGGCGTGGGACATGACGAGGCTCCGGCGCATGGGTCGTGCATCCGGAAGATACGCGCCCACAGTACCGTTTGTTTCACCTTGGACGGGAATATTTGCGCGTTATGCACATGTCCGTGCGACGGCCTGTCACCCCAGCAGCATCCACAGCACCAGCGCCTTGGCGGCCAGCACCACACCGACGATCACAGGGACCGGCACGCCGGACAGGGGCGATCGGCGGACCGGCGGTCCGAACAGCCGCCGCTGGATCAGGGGCAGCACATTGGGCGCCGGCACCGATCCGAACTGCCCGTTCATCGGCGACAGGCGCATCTGCCAGGCGGCGACCAGTCCCGCCCAGACCGGGTCGCGGGCCAGACGCCGATCCGCCAAGGCCCGCTGTTCCGGGTCCAGCAGGCCGATGGCGTATTCCGCAGCCATGATGTCGTCGGTCGAGGGGTCGGTCATTCGGGGTCCGTGAATTGATCCATGCAGGCGCGCAGACGCTGCAGCGACCGCCGCAGCCAGGTCTTCATCGTGTTCAGGGGAACGTCCGCATCGCGGGCCAGCTCCTCATAGCTCCAGCCGTCAAGATAGGCCCGGCGCACGGCCTGCGCCTTGTCTGCGTCCAGTTCATCCAGGCAACCATCCAGCCGCGTCCGCTGATCGGCGGCGATCGCCTGCGCCTCGGGGCCCGGGCCGGGACCGGGCAGGCCCGGATCGACGGGCTGGGTGACCGGGCGCACCTGCCGCGACCGCAGCCGGTCGATGGCCGCGTTGCGGGTGATCGCCACAAGCCAGGTCCGCGGATTCGACAGCCGCGGATCATAGCGACCGGCCCGCGTCCAGACCCGGACGAACACCTCCTGCAGCAGATCCTCGGCATCGGTGCGGTCGCGCAGCATCCGCAGCAGAATTGCGAACACCATGTCGCAATTCGTGCGATAGAAGTCGGCGAAGTCCGCCCGCGACCCGGCCGCGATGGCCACAAGCATCCGAACGTTGTCGTCGTGATCCGTCATGAACCGTACAGTCTTGATTTCTGATGGTCGTGCTGCATAGTTCCAGACTGGACCACAATTTCAAGTTGTCGATCATTTGATTCAAAACAGCCGGAGGGTATTGCCAAGATGAGCATCAGGACCAAGATCATGCTGATCGTCTTTGCCGGAATCCATATCCCCCTGATCGCGGCGGTGGCGGCGGTATCATTGCTGCACGTCACGGCGGTGCAGGCGCTGCTGATGATCCTTCTGCTGTCCACGCTGGCCGGCGCGGTGATGTCGATGCTGGCCGTCGCCCGCGTCATGCGTCCCCGATCCGCCATCGCGGCCTGACCCGAACCGTTCGGGCCCTGCAGAAAGATACGGGCCGCGGCGCCGAAGGTTTCAGCGCCGCGGCCCTATTTTCACGTCATGCCTGTGGCGGTCAGCGGGCCGCGCGACGACGCGCCGCGGGTCCGGCGACGGCCGAGGGGACGTTGCCCTCCTCCTCGGCGCGCTCACCGGCATCGGCTGCGGATTGCGCGGCGTCAGGCTGTCCTGCACCGGCCTCGATCTCGGCGGTGGCGCGGGCCCAGTGGTCGGCCTCCTGGCCCTCGGGGCAGCCCTCGTTTTCCCAGATCTGATGGGCGCGGGCGCGGATCAGGTCGTCTTTGTCCAGATCGGTCATCATGTCCTCCATTGATGAGACTTCGGGTCGGGCGGTCCTCACGCACGGGTCAGGGCCACCACGCTTTGCCATCCCAGGGGCAGAACCCCCGAAACGGTATCCATGCAGGCGACGTCGTCGCGCGCCGTGTCGATGCGCAGCGTCCAGTCGCCTTCGGGCAGGGCGAATTCGCCATCATCGCCCGCATTCACGATGATCAGGATCTCGGGCACGTCAGTGGGCTGCAGCATCAGGCCCAGGATCCGCAACTCTCCATCCGACCAGTCCGCGTCGGTCATCGCATCGCCGCGCGGGTGGAACCAGCGGGCGACGGGCTGACCTTCGGGTCCGCTGAAATGCGTCTGTGCCAGACCGCTGTCCTTGCGGAACGCGGTCAGCGCCGCCACGGCATCGCGGATGTCGGCGCGCGCGCCGTCCCAGTCCAGCCAACTGATCTCGTTGTCCTGGCAATAGGCATTGTTGTTGCCGTCCTGGGAATTGCCCATCTCGTCCCCGGCCAGGATCATCGGCACGCCCTGCGACAGGAAGATTGTGGCCAGCATGCCGCGCACGCGACGGACGCGGGCGGTGTCGATGCCCGCATCGTCCGTCGGCCCCTCGGCGCCCAGGTTGTCGGACAGGTTGTGGTCGTGCCCGTCGCGCCCGTCCTCGCCATTGGCGTCATTGTGCTTGTCGGAATAGCTGACCGTGTCCCACAGGGTGAACCCGTCATGCGCCGCGACGAAGTTCACCGAACTGGTGGCCGGACGATGGCTGTGGTTGAACTGCACCGGCGATCCGACCAGACGCTCGGCGATGACGCCCAGCTGGCCGGAATCGCGGCGCCAGAAGGCGCGGGTGTCGTCGCGGAACTTGTCGTTCCACTCGCGGAACGGCCAGCGGTATCCGCCGACCTGATAGCCGCCCTCGCCGATGTCCCAGGGTTCGGCGATCAGCTTGATGCCGGACAGGACCGGGTCCTGGCGAATGGCGTTGAAGAACGACCCGTCACGCTCGAACCCTTCGGATTCGCGGCCCAGGGTCGATGCCAGATCGAACCGGAACCCGTCGACATGCATCACCTGCACCCAGTAGCGCAGCGAATCCATCACCATGCGCAGCACCATCGGATGCGCGACGTTCAGCGTGTTGCCCGTGCCCGTGGTGTCGAAGCTGTGGCGCTTGTCCTCGGACAGCAGATAGTAGCTGGCATTGTCGATGCCGCGGAAGGACAGCGTCTGGCCCAGCTCGGACCCTTCGCAGGTGTGGTTGAAGACCACGTCCAGGATGACCTCGATCCCGGCCTTGTGGAACTTGCGGATCGCCTCCTTGACCTCGCGGATCTGGCCCGTCTTCAGATAAGGCGTATGAGGCGCGAAGAACGACAGGGTCGAATAGCCCCAGTAGTTCGACAGGTCCTTCTCGACCAGATAGCGGTCGTTGGCGAACGCATGAATCGGCAGCAGCTCGATCGCGGTGACCCCGATCTTCTGCAGGTGGCTGATCACCGGCTCGGTCGCCAGGCCGCGGAACGTGCCCTGCAGGTCCTCGGGGACGTCGGGATGGCGCTTGGTCACGCCCTTGACATGGGCCTCGTAGATGACCGTGTCCGCCCAAGGCGTACGCAGCGCGCGTTCGGTGTCCCAGTCAAACCGGCTGTCCACGACCACACCCTTGGGCATGAAGGGCGCGCTGTCGCGTTCGTCAAAGGACAGGTCGTCCTCGCCGATCGTATAGCCATGCAGCGCATCGTCCCAGATGATTTCGCCGCGAAGCTCGCGGGCATAGGGGTCCAAGAGCAGCTTGTTGGGGTTGAAGCGGTGGCCGTTCTCGGGCTCGTAGGGGCCGTGCACGCGATAGCCATAGACCTGGCCCGGCATGATGTCGGGCAGGTATCCGAACCAGATGCCCCCCTCCATGTCCGGCAAGGGCAGGCGGTACAGTTCCTCCTGGCCCTCGTCGTCGAACAGGCACAGCTCGACCTTGGTCGCGTGGTCGGAATACAGCGCGAAATTCGTCCCCTCGCCCATGAACTCGGCGCCCAGGATGTCGGAACGGGCCTGGGTGGCATCAAAGATAGGAGGGGTGGTCAGATCACGCATGAAGTCCTCGGCGGTTGGAAGGGGGTGGGGTGACGGAACGACGGATATGCGCGTGCGCGGCACGGCGGTCCAGCATCGTTTGCGTGATCAGGACGGTTCCCGCCGGGGTGCGGGTGAACCAGCGGGCGTCCTCGGTCGCGTTCTCTCCGGTGACCAGTCCCGGGGGGACCTGCGTTCCGGGGGCGACCAGCGTGCAGGTCAGGCGGGCGCTTTCGGGCACCACGGCGCCCGGCATGGCGATGCTGCCGCGTCCCAGGTACCAGTCGGATGCCGGGCTGGCGAAAGGCAGGCGCGCGGGCTCGGCCGACACGAAATCCAGCTGCGCGCGGCGCAGCGCGTCCAGCGTGCCCACGTCGCGCCAATAGCCGCGGCCCGACGGCCCGGCGGGCATCCGCCACACGCCGGCCACGCCCTGCGCCACCGCATCGGGGATCACGTCATGGCCGAAATCCATCGCCTCGACCGGACGGTCGAACAGCGCCTCCTGCAGCCAGCGGCGGTCGAAGACATAGATGCCCATCGACACCATTGCCCGATCGGGCTGGTCGATCATGCCGGGGGGATCGGCGGGCTTTTCCAGGAACGACAGGATGCGACCCTGCGCGTCGGCCTGCATGACGCCAAAGCCGCGCGCCTCGGCCCGGGGTACCGTGTCGACGGCCACGGTCACCGCCGCCCCCGACACGCGATGCGCCGCCAGCAGATCGGCATAGTTCATGTCATAGACATGGTCGGCCGCCAGGATCAGAACCTGATCGCCGCCCATCGCCTCCAGCGCGTCCCAGGTCTGGCGCGCGGCGTCGGCGGTGCCCATGAACCGGTCCTGACCATCGCGCAGGGCCAAGCCGGCCTGGGGGAAACGGTGGCCCCACCGTGTCGGCAGGTGGTGATGCAGGCTGTGCGGCGCGTATTGCGTGGCGACCAGCATCCGCGGCAGGCCGGACCGCACGGCATTCGCCATCGCAAAGTCGATGATGCGGTTCGCGCCCGCGAAGGGCACGGCGGGCTTGCTGTCGCGGGCGGTCAGTTCATACAGGCGCGTGCCCTTTCCCCCCGCCAGCAGAAGGGTCGCGACCCCGGTGACGGGGACGGGCGCAGGACGGGTGACGGGGGTGGCCAGGCGCGGCACGGCGGGCATGTATTCTGACATGGCGACATCTCTTGCAGGCTAGGGTTTCATCCCGCCATGCTGCCCCGATGGAGGAGGGCATGTGGCGCGTCACCTGTCGAACCGCCATGCCCTCCGGTTGTTCCCACGCGCGTCAAATATCAATCGGGCGAAAGGGGATCATGCCTCTCTCAGATGCACCCGGCAGCCGTCGGGCCCATGCCAGTCCAGAATTGCGCCACCGTCGTCGGCCGCTGCCGCCCCACCGGGCAGATCCAGGCGGGCGATCAGCTGACGCTTGCCCGCGCGGCGGGTCAGGCCGATGCCCGCATCGTCGATCTGGACCCGCGTGTCGGCATCGTGCAGCAGATCGGCCATCTGCGCGCGCAACGCCAGCAGGCGATGGGTCCAGCGGGCCTTGACGGCGCCGATGTCGTCTCCCTGATCGCCCGCGGCCAATGCATCCCACGGCACGGGGCGGCGGTTGTCCGGGTCGGTCAGTGCCAGGAACAGGCCCTGCGTGCCCTGATAGACGTCGGGAAAGCCTGGCATGACCATCTTGAACATCAGCTGCGCCAGGATCAGCGCCTGTCCCCGTTCCAGCAGCCGCGTCAGGGCAGCGGGGGCATCGCGGTCCCACTCTTCCAGCAGGGCGCGGCCCAGATCGGCGATGCGCCCCTCGACCGCCTCGTCGGGATTGGTCCAGTAGCTTTCCTGCTTGGCCTCACGCAGGGCCTTCTCGACATGGGTGTTGACGCGTTCGCCCGCATCCTCGGCCCCGTGCAGCGCCAGGGCGGTCTGCACCATGTACCACCGCCAGCGCGGGTCCACGCCCTTCGCCTGCGGCATCCGGGCCGCGGCCTCATCCAGCGCCGCCAGATCCTCCGGCAGGTGGCTTGCGGCGATCAGGCGCGCACGGGCATCCTCGGACCGCTTGCTGTCATGGGACGAGGTCAGCACCATGTCGCCCACGCGGCGGCGGGCCATGGCCTCGGTCGCCTCGGGCCCGGTGATGCTCGCCTCGTCGGGTTCGGCGCCGACCTCGTTGGCGGGCAGATAGCGGGTCCAGCGGAAGCCGGCCGTGTCCTCCTGCGCCTTGGCCAGCAGCGCGCCCGAGACCTGCTGCAGCCGCGTGACGAAGGCCTGCTGCGCGGGCGTGGACGGCTCGGCCCAGACCTCGGCCAGCTGTCGCACCACAAGGTCGCTGCGCAACCCCTTGGCGGCCTCCTCGGCCACCTGCTCGATCAGCGCGCGATCATCGGCGTCCGCGCCTCTTGCGGTGACATAGGTGCGATAGCGCGGCGTGGCGATCAGCAGCGCGGTCACCGCCTCGCGCAAGGCCTCGGGGCCGGGTTCGACCTCCGAGACCGGCGCCAGCGCATGGGCCGCCATGCGCGACAGCTGCATCCGCTCTGCGGCCAGCTCGTTGTCCAGGATCTCGTGCTTGGCCTGCGTCAGGGTGTCGGCAAAGGACGGCGTCGGGCCGATGGCGTCGTGCCAGGCATCGTCCAGACGCTCCAGCCCCGCGGCCGGCGTCAGCATCCGGGTGATCAGGCGCCCGGCTTCATAGCCGGTCGTGCCCTCGGTCGCCCAGGCATCGGGCAGCGGTTCGTCGCCCGTCAGGATCTTCTCGATCCAGATTGGCGTGTCGGGCAGTGCCGCCGCCAGCCTGTCCAGATAGTCCGCAGGATCGGCCAGCCCGTCGACATGGTCCACCCGCAGTCCCTGAACCTGACCGCTGCGCACCAGCTCCAGGATCAGCGCGTGGGTGTCCTCGAACACCGACGGGTCCTCGACCCGCATGCCGATCAGGTCGGTGACGTTGAAGAACCGCCGATGCGTGATGCCGTCCCGCTCCAGCACGTGATGGACCAGCCGCCAGTGCTGCGCCTCGTGCAGGGCCCGCAGATCGTCGGTGGCATTCGTGCCGGGCGCCAGCGGCAGCGCCAGGTCGCCGAACATCCATTGGCCGTCGCGGACGCGGAACGCGCCCTCGGTCAGCATCTGCTCGAACGGGGCGGGCAGCCAGGGCAGGACCAGCGGCCCCGCCTGCCAGTCGATGTCGAAATGCCGGGCGCGCGGGCTGGACCGGCCATGCGTCAGCACGTCGGCGAGCCACGGGTTCTGCACGGAAAACGCGGTGTGGTTCGGCACGATGTCCAGGATGATCCCCAGGTCGCGCGCCTTGGCCTGTTCGGCCAGCGCGGCGAATCCCTCTGCCCCGCCCAGGCTGTCGTCGATCCGGGTCGGATCGGTGATGTCATAACCGTGGGTCGACCCCTCGGTCGCGGCGAAGATCGGCGACAGGTACAGGTGGGACACGCCCAGATCGGCGATCTGGTCCAGGCGTGCGGTCAGGGCCGCGAAATCCACCCCCTCGCGCAGCTGGATGCGGCAGGTGGCAGTCGGAATACGCGGAATCATGACAAGGCTTTCACGGTCAGGGAAAAGAGATCGCCGGGCTGTCCCACGGACAGGTCGGCATCGGGTAACGGTGTCGGGTCAGGCTGGCCCAGGGCCAGCGACAGCGCAAGGCCGCCGCCGGGGAACTGCCACAGGGCGCGGATCAGGCCCGGCCCCTCGCGGGTGACGCTGGCCTCGGGCTTGCCGCTGTTCAGCAGCGGCACGACATGGGCCGCGCGGAACGCCAGCGCCCGGCGGGTCAGGTCCATCCAGTCGCGGGCGTCGGCATCGTCGCGCCAGCCAAGGCGCGACCGCTCCATGGTCGCGGGGTCGATCGGGTCCGGCACGCCGTCGCCCAGACTGGCGATGCCCGGAAACTCGGATGCGCGGCCCTTGCGGACGGCCTCTCCCAGATCGCCCGAATAATCGGCAAAGAACTGGAACGGCGCGGTCTCTCCGCGCTCCTCTCCCATGAAGACCATCGGCACATAGGGCGCGACCAGCAGCAGTGCATAGGCGACGTGGACGGCCTCGGGCTTGGCCAGGGTCAGCAGGCGCTCTCCCAGGGCGCGGTTGCCGATCTGGTCATGCGTCTGGATCGCGTTGACGAAGGCCGTCGGCGGCAGGTGACCGCAGGGCGCGCCGCGCGGATGGTCCAGGCCTTCGCGCGGCTGGCCCTCCTCGATATGGCCGCGCGACAGGGCCAGCGTCAGGTCGGCGATCGGGTCGACCGCAAAGCTGGCGTAATAGCTGTCCGATTCCCCGGTCAGCGCGACATGGACCGCGTGATGGAAATCATCGTTCCAGCTGGCGTCATAGCCCACCTCGCGCAGGTCGGGGATGTTGCGCTCGTCCTCGGTGATCAGGTGGCGGCGGGGGGTCAGGGTGGCGATCTCGGCGGCCAGGTCCTTCATGAACTCGGCCGAACCCGGCCCGGTGATCTGGTGCACCGCATCCAGCCGGAACCCGTCGAAGCCATAATCCCGCAGCCAGTGCATCGCGCAGCCGATCCAGAAATCGCAGACCTGCGGACGCGAGAAATCGATCGCCGCGCCCCAGGGCGTATGCCGGTCGGGGTCGAAGAAGTCCGGCGCCGCGTGGTGGATCCACGCGCCGTCCGGGCCGAAATGGTTCATCACCAGGTCCAGGATCACCATCATCCCGCAAGCATGCGCGGCCCGGATCAGCCGGCGCAGATCGCCCGGACTGCCATAGGCCGGATGCGGGGCATAGGGCAGCACGCCGTCATAGCCCCAGCCCCGGTTGCCGGGAAACTGGCCCACGGGCAGCAGCTGGATCGCGGTGAAGCCAAGCGCCGCCAGCCCCGGCAGCCGGTCGACGGCGGCAGAGAACGTGCCCTCGGGGGTGAAGCAGCCGACATGCAACTGATAGATGACCGCCTCGGACCAGGGGCGTCCTGCCCATTCCTGCGGCATCGGCGGGTCAGTCACCACGGATGCGTCGTTCACGCCCCCCGCCTGCAAGCGGCTGGCCGGGTCTGGCATGTCGGTGCCGTCCACGCGGAACAGATAGCGGGCGCCGGGGGTGGCATGGCTGCGGGCCTGCCAGATGTCCAGATCGCCCTTGTGCATGGGCTGCGCCTGCCCGTCGACCAGCAGGTCGACCTGTTGCGCGCGCGGCGCCCACAGGCGAAAGGTCAGGCCGTCGTCATCCCGCACCGGTCCCCAAAGGTGTCGCATCGTCCCGGTCCCTCCGACAGTGGCTGCGGGGGTCAATGACCGGGATGCAAAGGCGTTCCCGCATTCTGACAAAAAGCAATCGGATCAGGCATCCAGCGGCGGTGGCGCGGCCGTCTGACCAATGAACAGGCGGTGCCCGTCATGGGTCACGGCCCAGACCCCGCGGTCCCCCATCTCGACCAGCACGCTGCGATCCTCGGCGGCGGCCTCGAAGACCACGACAAGGTTGCGCAACATGTCCAACGTGAATTCGGCCCGTGCCTGTACGGCCAGGGGGCCCGGCCGGGCATGGGCGGTCGGCTCTTTCATCGGGACCTCGGACAAGGGTGACATTCACAACGTGCAGAATATCACAGATACCCACCCCGGGAATAGCCCTATGGGGTCATCCATCGTCGGGGTCGATCCGGGCCAGCGGCGCCCCATGCGCCAGGGTCGCGCCCTCCGCCGCAAGGCGGGTCAGGCGACCGGCATGCGGGGCCTCGATGGTGGTCTCCATCTTCATGGCCTCGATCACGGCGATCACCTCTCCGGCCTGGACATGCGCCCCGTCGGCCGCCTGCCACAAGGACAGCGTCCCCGCGACCGGCGCACTGACGCAATCCGGATCGGACGCCGCCTCCTGCGGGGCCGCAGGGGCGGCTGCGGCCAGCAACCCCTGGGGCAGCGCCAGGTCATGCCGCCGCCCGTCGATCTCGATCGACAGGCGCAGCATGGGCTGGTCCGGGACGGGGGTCACACGGTCGGCGGGCTGGACCGCGGCGGCCAGGCGGTCGGCGAAATCCGTCTCGATCCAGCGCGTGTGGACGGCGAAATCATCCGTGAACTCGGGCGCCTCCAGCACAGCGCGGTGGAAGGGCAGGACGGACGCCACGCCCTCGATGCGGAATTCGCGCAGCGCGCGGCGGGCGCGGGCGATGGCGGTGGCGCGGTCGGGACCGGTGACGATCAGCTTGGCCATCATCGAATCGAACTGGCCCGCGACCTGGCCGCCCTGTTCGACGCCGCTGTCCAGCCGGATGCCGATGCCGCCGGGCGCGGACCACAGCGTGATCGGGCCGGGCGTGGGCAGAAAGCCCCGGCCCGAATCTTCGGCATTGATGCGGAACTCGATCGCGTGGCCGATGGGCTCGGGCACGCCGTCGTCGGTCAGGCGTGCGCCTTGCGCCACGCGGATCATCGCGCGGACGATGTCGATGCCGGTCGTCTCCTCGGTCACCGGATGTTCGACCTGCAGGCGGGTGTTCACCTCCAGGAAACTGATCGTGCCATTGGCCGACAGCAGGAACTCGACCGTGCCCGCGCCGCTGTAGCCCGCATGGGCGCAGATCGCGCGGGCGCTGTCATGGATGCGGGCCCGCTGATCGTCGGTCAGGAAAGGGGCGGGCGCCTCCTCGACCAGCTTCTGGTTGCGGCGTTGCAGCGAACAGTCGCGGGTCCCTAGCACCTTGACCGTGCCGTGCCGGTCGGCCAGCACCTGCGCCTCGATATGGCGGGGGCGGTCCAGGAACTGTTCGACATAGCATTCGCCGCGGCCGAATGCCGTGACCGCCTCGCGCGTGGCGGCGTCGAACAGCTCCTCGACCTCGTCCAGATCGCGGGCCACGCGCATGCCGCGCCCGCCGCCGCCGAAGGCCGCCTTGATCGCCAGGGGCAGCCCGTGTTCGCGGGCAAAGGCCAGCGCCTCGGCCCCGCTGGCGATGGGGCCGGGGCTGCCCGCGACCAGCGGCGCGCCTACGGCTTGGGCGATCTCTCGCGCGCGGATCTTGTCGCCAAGCGCGTCGATCACGTCCGGGTCGGGCCCGATCCACAGGATGCCCGCATCCTGCACCGCCCGGGCGAAATCGGCGTTCTCCGACAGAAAGCCATAGCCGGGATGGATCGCGTCGACCTTGGCGCGGGCGGCGATGGCCAGCACCTTGGCCGCGTCCAGATAGGTGTCGGCGGGGCGGTGCCCCTCCAGCGCCCAGGCCTGATCGGCCGCGCGCACGAAGGGCGCGTCGCGGTCCGGATCGGCATAGATCGCCACCGATTCGATGCCCTCGTCGGCGCAGGCCCGGATGACGCGCAGGGCGATCTCTCCGCGATTGGCGATCAGGATGCGGCGGATCGGGGTCAGGGGGGTGTCACGAAACATCGGAGGCCTCCGGGTCGATATCGGCAAAAAGGGCGTCGGCGGCAAAGCGGATGCGCGTGCCAGGCGGCAGCTGTCCCGCCAGGTCCAGCGCCGCAGGGTGCAGCGTCGCGATGACCGGATAGCCGCCGGTCAGCGGGTGGTCGGCCAGAAACAGCACGGGCTGACCGGAATGGGGCACCTGGATCGCACCGGTCGCGGTGCCCTCGCTTGGCAATTCGCAGGCGTCCTCGCGGGTCAGCGCCTCGCCCGACAGACGGATGCCCACGCGCGAGGATTGCGGCGTGACCGTCCACTCCTGCGCCAGGAACCGCTGGACGGTCACGTCATCGAACCAGTCGGTGCGCGGGCCCAACGTCACGGGCAGGGTGACGACCGTCCCCGCCTGCGGCAGGTCCGGACCGGGGCCGGGATCGGTCACCGCCCCCGCCGCGCGGCCCGCAGGGGCCAGCGCATCGCCCGCCATCAGCGGCGCGGGCCCGATCTGCGCCAGCGTGTCCGTCGCGCAGGAGCCCAGCACCGGGGCCACGTCAAACCCGCCCCGGATCGCCAGATAGCTGCGCATGCCGCGGGCGGGCGGGTCGATGGTGACCTCATCCCCCGCATCCAGCGCGAAGGCCACGGGCTGCGTCTGCCTGCCCATGCGGGCCGTCGCGGCACCCGTCAGGGCCAGGGTCATCGCCACCTCCGCCCGCAGGCGGACGGGGCCAAGCGTGATCTCCAGCGCGGCCTCCCCCGCGGGATTGCCCACCGCGCGGTTTGCACGGCGCAGCGCGCCCAGGTCCAGAGCGCCGGAGGCGCTAACCCCCTGCCCCGCCTGCCCCATGCGCCCGGCATCCTGCACCAGGATCGGGAAGGCGGTCTGGACCACGCGCAGTCCGGTCACAGGCGCGGGCTCCGGGACCGCGACCGCATGCACCCGCGCGGACCCGGTCACGAAGCGCGCCCTGACGCCCGGGCGCAGCAGCGCGGGCACGTCGCGGGTCAGGTCGAACATCGGCACCTCGGTCCGGCCGATCAGCTGCCAGCCGCCGGGGCTGGCCTGCGGATAGATGCCGCAGAACCGTCCCGCCAGCGCGACCGACCCCGCCGGGATCCTGGTGCGCGGCGCGGGGCGGCGCGGCAGGTCAAAGCGCGCATCGGCGCAGGTCATGTAGGCGAAGCCGGGCGCAAAGCCGCAGAAGGCCACCTGCCAGGTCGCGGCCTGATGGGCGGCGATGACTTCGTCCGTGGTCAGGCCCATCAGGGTCGCGACCTTGGCCAGATCCTCGCCGTCATAGGTCACGGGGATCTCGACCATCTCGGTCGCGCGCGCCGCAGGCGCGGTGCCGGGGGCGGGCTGGCGGGCCAGCACGGCGCGGGCCAGCGCCGCATCGGCCGGCACGCCGGGATCGGTGGTCACCATCAGCGTGCGGGCGGCGGGCACGATCTCGGAGACGCCCGCGACGGGATCGGCCGCCAGCGCGTCGAACAGCGCCAGCGTCGCGTCCAGATCGGCCAGTTCGACCAGAAAGGCGCGGGGGCCGATGGGCAGGATGCGGGTCATGCCTGCCACCGCGTTTCGGGCACGTCGGTGACGAACATGTGCCCCGGCGCATGGGTGATGGCAAAGGGCGGGCGCGAGGCCATGACCGCCGCCTGCGGCGTCACCCCGCAGGCCCAGAAGACCGGCACCTGACCCGGGCCGACCGGCACCGGATCGCCGAAATCGGGCCGCTGCAGGTCCGCGATGCCCAGGGCCTCGGGCGCGCCCACATGGACCGGGGCGCCATGGACGGCGGGGGTGCGGCCACTGATCATCGCGGCCTCGGCCACGCGGTCGGCGGGGATCGGGCGCATGGAGACCACCAGCCGCCCCGACATCCGCCCCGCCGGGCGACACTCATGGTCAGTCAGGAACATCGGCACATTGCAGCCCTGATCGACATGCGCGACCGGGATGCCCGCCGCCATCAGCGCCCCTTCGAAGGTGAAGGAACAGCCGATCAGGAAGGTCACCAGATCGGTATGCTCCGCCCAATGGGCGGTGGCGTCGGTGACCTCCTCGGTCAGCACGCCGTCGCGCCAGATGCGATAGAGGGGGATGTCGGTGCGCAGGTCGGCGTCAGGCGCCATGACCGTGCGATGGCTGCCCGGATCGGTCACGTCCAGCACCGGGCAGGGTTTCGGGTTCCGCTGCGCGAACAGCAGGAAATCCCATGCCCAATCGCGGGGCAGCGAGATCATGTTGCATTGGGTAAAGCCCGGCGCCTGACCCGAGGTCGGGCGCACAGGCCCCTGCCGCGCGGCCAGCCGCGCCTGATGCGGGGTCATGCCCCACCCCCGGCGAAGGGCGCGATGGTGACCCCGCCCGCGACCAGCGCATCGCGGACCCGGGCCGCGATGGCCACCGCGCCGGGGCTGTCGCCATGCACGCAGATGCTGTCGGCCTCAAGGCGCAGGATGCTGCCATCCTCGGCCTCCAGCACGCCCTCTGTCGCCAGGCGCAGCATGCGGGCGGCGATCAGGTCGGGGTCGTGCAGGACCGCGCCCGGCTGCCGGCGCGACACCAGTGCGCCCGCGGCGGTATAGGCGCGGTCGGCGAAGGCCTCGGCCACGACCGGCAGACCCGCGGCGCGCGCACGCTTCAGCACGGGCGCGCCGGCCAGACCCATCAGCACCAGCGACGGGTCCACGGCCTTGACGCCCGCAATGACTGCATCGGCCTGGCGCGCATCCTCCGCGATGGTGTTGTACAGCGCGCCATGCGGCTTCACATAGCTGACCCGCGTGCCCGCCGCCCGCGCCAACCCCTGCAACGCGCCGATCTGATAGATCACGTCGGCGGTCAGGTCGTCGGGCGCCACATCCATGGTGCGCCGCCCGAAGCCCACGCGGTCGGGATAGCTGACATGGGCCCCCACCGCGACGCCCCGCGCCGCCGCCTGACGCAGCACCGCCAGCAGCCCCGCCGGGTCGCCTGCGTGAAAGCCGCAGGCGATGTTGGCGGAACTGACGATGTCCAGCATCGCGGCGTCGTCCCCCATGGTCCAGGGGCCATAGCCCTCGCCCAGGTCGCTGTTCAGGTCGATTGGCATGGATCCTCCTTACACGCCCAGGAAGGCAAAGATGGTGGTGACCGACCGCGCGCCCATGTACCAGGTCAGCGCGCAGACGATGGCCCCAAGTGCCAGCAGCACCCGGTTGTAGCGATGCCCACCCATCAGGTCGGACCGCGCATAGCCGATATAGGTGAAGATCGTCAGGCCGATGGGCAGGATCAACCCGTTGAAGCCGCCCACGAAGACCAGGATCGCCGCCGGCGCCGTACCAAGCGCCAGATACACCGCCAGCGAGAAGGCGATGAACCCCACCGTCGCCTTGGACCGCGCCGCATCGCTGCGCACGCCCACCACGTCCAGGAAGCTGACCGAGGTGTAGGCCGCCCCGATGACCGAGGTCAGCGCCGCCGCCCACAGGACCACGCCGAACACGCGCATCCCCCAATCGCCCGCCGCCGCCTGGAAAGCCTGCGCCGCCGGGTTCGCCGCCTGCGACGACAGGTCCAGCGTCACGCCCGACGCGACGACGCCCAGGATCGCCAGGAACAGCACGAAGCGCATGACGCCCGTGACCGCGATCCCGGTCAGCGCCGCGCGGGTGACGGCGGTCAGATTGTGCGGGCCGGTCAGGCCCTTGTCCAGCAGGCGGTGCGCGCCGGAATAGGTGATGTATCCGCCGACCGTGCCGCCCACGATGGTGGTGATGGTGGCGAAATCGATCGTGTCGGGCCAGATCGTCTGGCGCAGCGCCTCGCCCACCGGGGGGTTCGACTGCACGGCCACGAACAGCACCAGCAGGATCATCACGATGCCCAGCCCGATGATCGCCCGGTCCAGCAGGATCCCCGCCTGCCGCGACAGGAAGATCGCGATGGCCAGCACCGCGGTGATCGCGCCGCCGATCTTGGGGTCCAGGCCCAGCATGGCGTTCAGGCCCAGCCCGCCGCCCGCGATGTTGCCCACGTTGAAGGCCAGCCCGCCGATGACGACCAGCGCCGTCAGCAGATAGCCCGCGCCGGGAATGGCCGCGTTCGCGGTCTCTGACGCGCGCTTGCCGGTCAGGGCGGTGATGCGCCAGATGTTCAGCTGGACCACGAAGTCGATCAGGATCGACGCCAGGATCGCGAAGGCGAAGGCCGAACCCATCCGGGCGGTGAAGGTCGCGGTCTGGGTGATGAAGCCCGGCCCGATGGCCGATGTCGCCATCAGGAAGATCGCCGCCAGAAGGCCTCCGCGAAGGCTGGCGGCCGCAACGCTGCGGTCGGTGGTCATGGATGTTTCCCCGTGTCGGACTGTTGTTGATTGCCGCCAGCCTGCCACGATTCCGTGATCCGTCAACGATTATCTGACAGTTGCGTGTCTTTTGTTGAACAATTCCGTATGACCTGCGCGGCAATGTGCCTGAAATCAGGGCAACCGCCCGCTTGCCCTGTCCCTGCCGTCCCGCCATGATCCACCCGACATCACAGGACGACCCATGACCGACACGAATCCCGCAGACCCCGTCGCGACCGGACAGAGCCCGTCCGGCCTGGCCGAAGACACCGCGGCCCGGTTGCGCGCACAGGTGATCGCGGGGCACCTGCGCCCCGGACAGCGGCTGTCGGAGACGCGGCTGGCGGGCGATCTGTCCGTGTCGCGCAACACGCTGCGCGAGGTGTTCCGTCTGCTGACGCGCGAGGGCCTGCTGACCCATGCGCCCAATCGCGGCGTCTCGGTCGCGGTGCCGACGATGGCGGGGGTGCTGGACATCTATCGCGTCCGCCGCCTGATCGAGGTGCCGGCCCTGGCCCAGGCCTGGCCCCGCCACGCGGCGGTGCTGCGCATGGCCGAATGCGTGGCCCAGGCCCGCATCGCGCGCGAGGCCGGCGACTGGCGCGGGGTGGGCAGCGCGAACATGGCGTTTCACGCGGCCATCGTGGCGCTGACCGACAGCCCGCGGCTGACGGCCTTCTTCGCGCAGGCGATGGCAGAGCTGCGGCTGGCCTTCGGGCTGCTGGACAGTCCCGAACAGCTGCACGCGCCGTTCATGCAAGAGAACGGCGCGATCCTGGAGCTGGTCCAGCAGGGCGACATGGAGGCCGCCGCCACCCGGCTGGCCGATTATCTGGACCGGTCGGAACGCGTCGTGATGACGGCCTTTGCCCGGTTGGAGAACGGCGTCACCCGCGGGTGACGCCGAGCCGCCTCAGCTGCCGGTGACGGCCAGCAGCATCAGATAGATGACCGACGGCCCCATCAGGCAGCCCAGCCCCGTATAGAACGTGGCCGTCATCGCGCCGTAAGGCACCAGGCGCTTGTCGGTGGCGGCCAGGCCGCCCGCGACGCCGCTGGTCGTGCCCATCAGCCCGCCATAGGCCATCGCCGATTTCGGGTTGTTCAGCCCGATCAGCGGCGCGACGAAGGGCGTGCCGATCATCACCAGGACCGCCTTCAGCAGCCCCGCAGCGACCGACAGGGCGATGACCTCGGAACTGGCGCCCAGGGCGGTGCCGGTCACCGGACCCACGATATAGGTCGCCGCACCCCCGCCGATCGTGGCCATGCTGACCGCATCGGTATAGCCGAAGGCCGCCGCGACCAGCGCCCCTACCGCAAAGGACACGAAGATCCCCAGGGCCAGCGACACGACGCCCGCGGCCCCGGCCTTGCGGATCTCGCGGATGTCGACGCCATAGGCGGTCGATACGATGGCCAGGTCGCGCAGCATGGCCCCGCCCATCAGCCCGATGCCCGCGAACAGCGGCACGTCGGCCAGGCCCTTGGACCCGCCGGTGGCAAGCCCGCCCAGCCAGGCCAGCACCAGGCCGATGATGATGGCCACGGCCGAACCGTGCAGCCGCCCCGCCGACAGCCGGTCGGACAGCTGATAGGACACCCACATCACGACGCCCACGACGACGAAGGCAAAGACCAGCCCGTTCTTGGACAGGATTTCGGTGATCATCTCCATCGCGTCACACCTCCTGCGCCATCAGGGGCGGCAGGGGCGCATCCTGCCCGCCGATCCGCGCCACCACGGGCACCAGCGCCACGCAGGCGATGGTCGCGCCGACGCCCGCGATGATCGCGATGGGACCGCCCGCCAGGGCCGCCACGACGTTCTGCTGGGCCGCCATCGCCACGACGATGGGGATGTACATGGCCGACCAGAACAGGATGCCCTGTTCGGACAGCTGCGGCAGCCGCCCGGTGCGGCGCAGCCAGTCGGTCGACACGATCAGCAGCAGCATGGCAAAGCCCACGCCGCCCACGTTGGACTGGACGCCCAGGATGACGCCCAGCAGATCGCCCAAGATCACGCCTGCCAGATGACAGGCGGCCAGGGCCGCGACTCCATAGATTATCATGGTTTCCTCCCGTTGAATGGCCGGTGCCCCGGGCCGCGTCCTCCTCGACGCGGGCCCGGGCGGCCGGATGTCAGGCCATGGCCTGCGAATACAGTCCCGCATGGGCCTTGCGCAGTTCGGCCTTCTGCACCTTGCCCATGACGTTGCGCGGCAGGGCATCGACGACGATCACCTGCCGGGGTTGCTTGAAGCGCGCCAGATCCGACAGCGCGGCGCGGATTTCATCCGCGTCCAGCGTGCCCGACTTCGGCACGACGATGGCGGTCACCGCCTCGCCCAGGTCGGGATGGGGCAGGCCGATCACGGCGCTTTCCAGGACGCCCGGCAGCGCGTCGATGGCCTCCTCGACCTCCTTGGGATAGACGTTGTACCCGCCCGAGATCACCAGGTCCTTGTCGCGACCGACGATGCGCAGGTATCCGTCCTCCTGGATCGTGCCCAGATCCCCGGTGATGAAGAACCCGTCGGGGCGGAATTCGGCCGCGGTCTTTTCGGGCATGTTCCAGTAGCCCTCGAAGACGTTCGGTCCCTTGACCTCGATCAGGCCGATCTCTCCGGGCGCGACCGGCGCGCCGGTCTCGCGGTCGGTGATGCGCACGGTGATGCCGGGCAGCGCCATGCCCACCGCCCCCGCGATGCGATCGCCATCATAGGGGTTCGAGGTGATCATGCAGGTCTCGGTCATGCCGTAGCGCTCCAGGATGCGGTGCCCGGTCCGTTCGGTGAAGGCGCGGTGATCCTCGGCCAGCAGCGGGGCCGACCCGGACACGAACAGCCGCATGTTCGCGGTCGTCTCGCGGTCCAGGCGCGGCGATTTCAGCAGGCGGGTGTAGAAGGTCGGCACCCCCATCAGCACGGTGGCGCGGTCCATCAGGTCGATCGCCTGTTCGGCGTCGAACCTGGTCAAAAAGATCATCGTGGCGCCGGCGACCAGCGCCATGTTGGCGGCCACGAACAGGCCGTGCGTGTGAAAGATCGGCAGCGCGTGGATCAGCCGGTCATTCGCGTCGAACCGCCAATGCTCCAGCAGCGCCTCGGTGTTGGACGCCAGGTTCCCATGCGTCAGCACCGCCCCCTTGGACCGCCCCGTGGTCCCCGAGGTATAGAGGATCGCGGCCCGGTCGTCCGGCCCGCAGGGATGCGCGTCCTCGCGCGGGGTGGCCGCGGCGGCACGCTCGGCCAGAGTCCCCTGCCCGTCCGCGCCAAGCGTCAGCACCGTCAGCGTGTCTCCGGCCCGATGCGCGTGCGACGCCAGCTGCGCGGGGTCGCAGACGAACAGCCGCGGTGCCGCGTCGCCGATGAAATAGTCGATCTCGGCCCCGGTATAGGCGGTGTTCAGCGGCAGGAAGATCCCGCCCACCTGCAGCGTCGCCAGATACAGCGCGATGGCCTCGGGCGACTTCTCGACTTGGACGGCCACGCGGTCGCCGGGCGCCACGCCCGCCGCGGTCAGCGCGCCCGCCAGCGCCTCGACCATGCCGCGCATCCGGGCAAAGCTGATGTCGGGCTGGCCGGGGCGTTCGAACAGGGTCTTGCCCTGCATCACCTCGGCGGTCTGGATGAAATGGTCGTGGATGGTCTGCATGCTCGTCTCCTCCCTCAATGTCGTCATGCCTTCAGCGCCTCGGCGATCTGGGCGCCAAGCGCCACCTCGCCGTCGCGGACGAAGGCCTCGTGCCGGTCCTCGATCCGGTCCAGTTCGTACAGATAGTTGATCATCAGCCCATGCGCCGATTTCAGCGCCGAAGGTGCCAAGTCGGCGGGCCAGTTCAGCCGATGCGCGCAGGCCCCGTTGCCCAGGTGGAACCGTGCCACCGGATCGGCAGGCAACCCGCCCCGCGCCTTGGCCTGGGCGATATAGCGCGCGCCCCACGCCAGGACCTGCGGGCGCAGCGCATCCACCGCGTCATCGTCCCAGCCCCCGGCCAACGCGCCGCGCAATCCTGCCGCGTCGTCCTGCGTGGCCAGCCAGGCGGCAAAGCCCGGCACCGGCGACAGCGTCACATAGCAGCGCAGCTCGGGCAGGTCCGCCGACAGCTGCGCCACCACCTGCTTGATCAGGAAGTTGCCGAAGCTGACACCCTTCAACCCGGGCAGGCTGTTGTTGATCGAATAGAAGACCGCCGTGTCCGCCGCCGCCGGTTCCCGCGCATCCGGCGCGGTCAGGATCGGGCCGATCGCGTCGGGCATGCCCTGGGTCAGCGCGACCTCGACGAAGATCAGCGGCTCGTCCCCGGTGGCGGGGTGGAAGAACGCATACAGACGGCGGTCATTGTCGGCCAGCCGCCGCTTCAGGTCCGGCCAGCCCTGCATCTGGTGGACGCTTTCGTATTCCATCAGCTTTTCCAGGATCGCGGCGGGCGCGTTCCAGTCGATCCTGCGCATGGTCAGAAAGCCGCGGTTGAACCAGCTGGCGAACAGATGCGCGAAATCCTGGTCGATCGGCGCCAGATCGGGGTCCACGCGCATCGCGGCCAGCAGGTCCTGACGCATCCGCACCAGCCGCAGCGTGGCGCCGGGCGCCATGTTCAGCCGGCGCAGCAGCGTCTGACGGGCAGGCTCGACCACCTCGAACAGATGCGCGACGCCCGCGGCATCGGGCTGGGCGTCCCACGCGGCATAGGCCGTCCGGATCGCCTCCGCATCAACCCCGTGATCGTCGCGCAGGCTGCGAAAGAACGCCAGCCGCTCTTCGGCGTCCAGTTCGGCATAGGCCGACAGCGCCTGTTCGGCCACCGCCACCCGCGCCGCATCCCCGATCCGCCCCATCAGCACCGCACAGGCCACCCGCGCGCGTTCGGACGCGGGCCGCGCAAGCGCCTTCAGCGTCTCGGCCTCGCCGCCACGCTTGCGCCGCGTGATCGCCTCGACGAAGTCCGACAGGAATCCCAGTCTCTGCTTGCCCATGATGATCCTCCCCCGCAGTGATATACACTGATTCACTTCTGTTGTATACAACAACGGCGATGATGGACTTTTCGCAACCGCTGCGGTGAAATGCAGGACAGAACAGGTGCCGACATGACCCTTCCCACCGCACAGCGCATCCGCCTTGCCCTGGAAAACGCCATCGTGGACGGCCGCCTGACCCCCGGCCAGCAGATCGACCCCGACCAGGTCGCGCGCGACTATGGCTGTTCACGCACCCCCGTGCGCGAGGCGCTGCAGGCGCTGGAGGCGTCGGGCCTGCTGATCGTGCAGCCCAAACGCGGGACCTTCGTGGCCAAGCTGGGCGTGCCCGAGCTGATGGACCGGTTCGAGCTGATGGCCGAACTGGAATCCTTCTGCGCGCGGCTGGCCTGCAGGCGCGCCGATGCGCAGGACCTGGCCCGCATCGACACCGCCCTGACCGCCTGCGAGGGCGCGCGCCACGACCCCGACCGGTACTATGCCGAAAACACCGCCTTCCATCAGGCGATCTATCGCGCCGCCCACAATGCCTTTCTGGAAATCGAGACCCTGCGCCTGCAGGCGGTGCTGCAACCCTATCGCCGCCGGCAGCTGCAATCGCCGGGGCGCGTCGCCAATTCGCTGGCCGAACACCGCCAGATCGCCGCGGCCATCGCGGCGGGCGACGCCTGCGGCGCGGCGCAGGCGATGACCGATCACGTGCTGGTCCAGGGCGAACGCTTCCGCGACCTGGTCGCCGTGGTGGGCAGCCTGTCGGCGCCTCAGGCCGGGGGCGTGGCCTTGCGCTGACGGCGGCGTTCCAGCCCCAGGCTGTGTTCGCGCCAGATGATCAGGATGCCCGCCAGGATCACCAGGCCGGACCCGCCGATCACCACCGCGCTTGGCACCTCGCCGAAGACGTACCAGCCCAGGGCCACCGCCCAGATCATCGCGACATAGTCGAACGGCGCCACCACCGACGCATCGGCATGGCGATAGGCCGAGGTTAGCAGGATCTGCCCCAACCCGCCCAGCAGTCCCGTGGTGACCAGCTGCGCCAGCACCCAGGCCCCCGGCATCACCCACCCGAAGGGCAGCGTCAGCAGCGACAGCCCCGTCGAGGTGACCGAGAACCAGAAGACGATCGCCGATGTCCGCTCGACCTGGACCAGCTGGCGGACAAAGATCTGCGCCAGGGCCGCGGCCCCTGCCCCGCCAAGCGCCACGACCGCGCCCAGCATCCGCAAGGGGTCGCCCGCCGTCCCCGCCTGCAGCTGCGGCGACAGCACGATCAGCACCCCGGCCAACCCCAGCCCGACCATGCCAAGCCGAAAGGCGCGGACGTTCTCTCCCAGAAACATTCCGGCCAGCACCACCACCAGCAGGGGCGCGGCAAATCCGATGGCCGTCACCTCGGGCAAAGGCAGCAGGCCAAGCGCCCAGAAGTTCAGCGCCATCGCCGTCGTCCCGACCAGCCCGCGATACAGGTGCCCCATCGGGTTCGCGGTCAGCAGGCCGACCCGCAGTTCCGACCGCAGCACCAGCCAGCCCAGGATGACCGGCAGGGCAAAGAACGACCGAAAGAACACCTGCTGCCCCGGCGGAATCTGGGCGCTGTCGGCGGTCGCTTTGATCAGCGCGGCCATCAGGGTGAACACGGTCACGCTGATGCATTTCAACGCGATGCCGCGCATCGGGGAATCACTGGGGGGCATGCCGGGCGCCTTGGTACCGTTGGGGGTCGGCCTTGGTGCTACGACGGGATTGCACGATCTGCAACAGACATCGACACAGGGTCAGGTAGATGTGCTATATGTATATATATCAATGGCTTGTGTCAGACCTTCCCTGCGGGGAAAGTGCTGACCGCGGGAAAGGGCCCCTGCCCTTCCCCGCGGGGAAGGTCACTCGATCTGGTCCAGCATTGCGGCCACCGCCGCCTCCAGCTTGCGCCGGTCGATGGTCGAAAAGTCCCGCGGCAGGCGGATCTCAAGGCGACCATTGGCGGCGGTGCATTTCGCGCTGCCCTGCGGGCGCGCAAGCTGGAAGGTCGTCTTGGCCTTGGCGGTCGACGGCGGTGCGGGTGGGGCGGTCCGCGGCGCGGGCCCTTCGGGCAGCGCCTCACCCCCCTGCCCCGCATAGCGGCGCAGCACGGCCAGCTCGTCGGTGATCGACCGCGTGTCCCAGTCCTTCAGCTCGGTCCGGATGGCCGTGACCAGGCCCGGCACCTCCTCCAGCCGCTGCGACAGCGACAGGCCCAGGGCGCGCGGGATCTCCTGCGGATACATCAGCACCTCGCCCAAGCGCTCGACCAGCGGGATGAAGTTCCGGATATAGCTGCGCTTCTGATAGCCCGCCGACCGGAACAGGATCGCCACGGCCTTTTCCGCATCGTTCTCCACGGTCAGCGGGTCCATCGCGTAATGCACCGCCAGCTGCGCCATCTCGGCAAAAGAGATGTCCTTGCGCACCAGGTTTTCGTCCACCATGCGGCGGTACAGCGCCTCCAGCTGGTCCCCGCGCGCGGCGATGCCCGCGGGGATCCGGCCCCAGGCATCGGCATCGCCCGTCTCTTCGAGCAGCTGGCGATAGGCCGACAGCCGCCGCCACCCCTGGATCAGCTCGTAACGCCCACCCTCGGACGGCTCCAGCCGGATCGGGTTCGACAGGCCGATGTCGCGGATCGAGGCGACCAGCTCGGCCATGTCGAAATCGGCGACCGGCTTGCGGTCGCGGATCAGCTTGGTCGTGTCGATCATGTCCAGCGGGATCAGGTCGGTGATCAGCCCTGCCCGCTTCAGCCGCACATGCTCCTGCGCCAAGGCATCGTTCTCGGCGCGGATCTGCGCCTCGATGACCGCGCGGTCGCGGGTCGATTCCGCCGTTTCGCTGATGGCGGCAGCCATGGGGCCGCGACGGCCGTCGGGCTGGACCTTCCCCGCGGGGAAGCCGGTCTCGGCGTCGTCCTCGGGGATGTCGATGTCGAACATCCGGCGCTTGCGGCTCATTGCGCGTCCTCCAGCTCGGTCCAGGCGGTCAGCACGTGGCCGCGGAACTCTTCATAGGCCTGATCGAAGGTCGCCCGCGCCCGGCGCCACGTCCCCCGCGTCATCTCTCGGTAATCGATCTCATAGATCGACGACAGGAACCGGCCCGACTGCTCGACCGCGCGGGTCAGTTCGATCGGGTTCTGCGCCAGCCGATCCCCGAAGACCTGCCGAAAGGCCGCGAACATCGCCTGGTGCAGCTCGTTCGACGGCTCGTATCGCGTCATCAGGAACCGGATGTCGGCGAATGCCTTGGGCAACCTGATCTTCCCCGTGGGGAAGTTCTCGAACCCGTGGGACAGATCCTCCAGCGCCTCGGCCAACTGACCGATGAAGCTGGTCGTGCTGTCATACTCCCAATAGCCGGGGCCGGACGGGATATACAGCATGTCTGCGGCAAACACCGCGTTCATCGACTGGTACCCGATGGCCGGAGGACAGTCGAAGAGGATCAGGTCATAGGCATCATCCGCCAGGCTGTCCAGGAAACGCGATACGGCCCCGAAGAAGGTCCATTCCGGGTTCAGGTGCCGGTACTGGGCGCTGGCGAACTCGACGAAGGCCGCGTTCGCGCAGCTAGGCACGATGTCGATCGTGGGCCACGCGGTCGGCTTGATGAAGTCCGCGGGCCGCAGCGTGCCCAGACCCATGTCGCGGATCGACGCGGGCAGCTTGCGATGGGGCAGGGCGGTCCCTGTCTCGGCCCCGGCGCTGGCGGTGTTCATGCGGTCTGTCTCGCGCTCAAGGTCGCGCGCCATGATGCCCCAGACCGTGTGATCCTCGCCCACGTCGTTCAGGCCCATCGAATGAGACAGGGTCGCCTGCGGGTCGAAGTCGACGACCAGGACCCGGTACCCGTCCAGCGCCGCCGCATGGGCAAAGTGCAGCGCCACGGTCGACTTGCCCGCACCGCCCTTGAAGTTGGCGATGGCCGCGCGGAAGGCGCGCTTGCCGGCGGGGCGGGGCGGCATCAGGGACTTCTTGCCCACGCGGATGCGGCGACGCAGCTCGTTCACCTCCTCCAGGCTGAACCAGCGCTGGCGCCCGTCCTCCTCGACTTCCCCGAGGGGAAGGTTCGGGTCCGCCGCCAGCTTGCCGCGGAAGGTCGACTGGTTGATGCGGAAGATCAGCTCGGCCACCTCCCAAGAGGAGAAGCGGCGCAGAGTCTTCTCGTTGGCGGGGCTGAAGGTCTGGCGGCGAATCCAGCCCTGCATCTTGAGGGACTGGGCCTGCAGACGGGCAAGGTCGTCGTGCGTATACATGTTGTGTCGGTTTCCAAGGACGCTGATTGCTTCTGTTTCTGCTTTTACGCCGGATTTGCGCTTTTGGCAAAAGCCTTGTTCACTGATAGCACGAAATGCGGAAATCCAGCCCCTGCTGGCGAATCACCGCGCGCCAAGGTGGCGCGGAGGCCACGGCATCGAGGGGCAGGGGGCGGATATTGGGGGACATGATCCGTCGAACCCCCGCCAATTGGGGGACACGGGCGCCGGAATAGGGGACGCATAGGATGTCCCGCTATACCATTGATACCCTGATTCAAGATTGCCTTTGGATCCTTCCGCCCGAGGGCGGGCGATCTGCTTGACAGAATCGTATTTCAGGACGCTAATGCCTGCAGAGTGGCGAAAGGCGTTTGGGACGGCACAAGATCTCGGCGCGGCCGGGGCAGGGTGCCGGGCGACCGGCGGGCAGGAACGATGATGCAGGTGATGCGACCCGTCGGCAGGCAAGCCGCGGCACGGAAATACGACCTGCTGTCCGCGATGATGGCGCATGCGCTGGCGGGCGATCCGCAGCGCCAGCGCCTGGTGCTGCGCCTGATGGCGCTGATCACCACCCGCTACAACTGGCAGCGCGACGAACTGACCATGGGCCAGCGCGAGATCGCGCGGCTGTGGTGCGTGGACGAACGCACCGTCAAGCGCGACATGGCGCGGCTGCGCGAAGCGGGCTGGATCGTGGTCAAGCGCCAGGGCGCGCGGGGCCGCGTGTCCGTGCTGGGCCTGGGCCTGGAACGCATCCTGCTGGACACGCGAGCGGACTGGTCCAACATCGGCGATGATTTCACCGCCCGCATGGGCGAGGAGGCGCAGGAGGCGGGCGACCCGCCGAACGTCGTGCCGTTCCGCCGCCCCGACGGCACATCCGCGGAGGAGGGCGGTCAGGACGGGGTCTGGCCGCTGATCCGCGCGCGGCTGCGCGACGAGGACCCGGCGCTATTCGACGCCTGGTTCGCGCCGCTGTCATCGGCGGAAGGGCAGGGGGGCGTCCTGCACCTGGTCGCGCCGTCGCGGTTCCACGCCACCTATGTGCGCACGCATCTGCTGGCCCGCCTGCAGATGGCCGCGCGGCGCAGCGACCCGACCCTGGGAGAGGTGCGCGTCACCCCGGGATGATCGGTCCGCCCGCCGGGGCGCTGTCGCAGAACTGTCACACGGATTGCGTATGACCGTCACAAAACTGCTGTAGGCACACCGGGCAACGATCACCTCCTGAGGAGAAGACGCATGAAGACCTTTGGCCTGACCGCTTCGGCCCTGTCCGTCCTGGCCTTGACCGCCACCGCAGCCGCCGCGCGCGAACAGGTGCAGGTCGCGGGTTCGTCGACCGTGCTGCCCTATTCGACCATCGTGGCCGAGCTGTTCGGCGAGAACACCGACTTTGGCACCCCGGTCATCGAATCGGGCGGATCGTCCACCGGTCTGCGCCGCTTCTGCGAGGGCGTGGGCGAGAACACCATCGACATCGCCAATTCCAGCCGCGAGATCCGCGACAGCGAGGTCGAGGAATGTGCCGCCAACGGCGTGACCGACATCATGGAGGTGCGCATCGGCTATGACGGGATCGTCTTCGCCAGCGCGCAGTCGGGCAACAGTTTTGCCTTCACCCCCGCCGACTGGTTCAACGCGCTGTCGGCCAAGGTCGTGCGCGACGGCGCGATCGTCGACAACACCGCCGCCAACTGGAACGAGGTGAACCCCGAGTTGCCCGACCAGGAGATCCTGGCCTTCGTACCGGGCACCCGTCACGGCACGCGCGAGGTCTTCGACGAGAAGGTGATCGCGCAGGGCTGCGAGGACAGCGGCGCGCTGGAGGTGTTCACCGCCGAGCTGGGCGAGGAGGAGGCCGAGGCCGCCTGCATGACGCTGCGCACCGACGGCCGGTCGGTCGACATCGACGGCGACTATACCGAGACGCTGGCCCGCATCGGGTCGTCGCCGAACGGCATCGGCGTCTTCGGCCTGTCCTTCTACGAGAACAACACGGACACGCTGCAGGTCGCGACCATGTCCGGCGTCACCCCCTCGACCGAGACGATCGCCTCGGGCGAGTACCCGGTGTCGCGGCCGCTGTTCATCTATGTGAAGAAGGCGCATATCGGCGTCATCCCGGGCGTCAAGGAATTCGCCGAATTCTTCGTCTCGGACGCGATCGCGGGACCGGACGGGCCGCTGGCCGCCTATGGCCTGGTCTCGGACCCCGAGCTGGCATCGGTCCAGCAGGCCGTGGCCGACGAGACCACCATGCAGTGATCGCCACCTGCACCGGCGCATGGAAATGCGCCGGTGCAACCTTGGGCTTCGCTTTCCAAGACATCTGTCATTTTTTCCGTCGCCATTCCTGAGGTTTCCCGATGCCTATGTCCTGGGCTCTAGTGGCCGCAATCCTGCTGGCGACGGCCGGATTTTATATCGGACGCAGTCGCGCCCTGTCGGCCAGTGGCAGCGATGTCCGAACCCTCCACAGCCGCCCGACATATCATGGCTACAACGTGGCACTTTCCGTGATGCTTCCCACGTTGGTCGTTCTGGTTCTGGCGTCCGGACTACGCATGTCCGGGGTAATCCCTGCAGGATCCAACGCTGTCGCCGGTCTGCTTGCGCTTGGCGCATCCGTTGCGGGCCTGGGCTGGGGCATGACGCGGATTGATAGCGGGTTTCGCGCGCGCAATTCGGTCGAGCGGATGGTGCTGGGCCTGATGATCTTCTGTTCGATGATCGCCATCGCCACCACCGCCGGCATCGTCCTGTCGCTGATCTTCGAGACGATCAGCTTCTTCCGCCAGTACAGTGTAACGGAGTTCTTCTTCGGCACGACATGGTCGCCGCGCTTCGAGGGCAATTCGCGCCTCGGCATGCTGCCGCTGCTGTGGGGGACGCTGTACATCAGCTTCATCGCGCTGCTGGTGGCGGTGCCCATCGGCCTGTTGGCGGCGATCTACCTGTCGGAATATGCCAGCCCCCGCCTGCGCAGCATCGCCAAGCCCGCGGTCGAGGTGCTGGCCGGCATCCCGACCATCGTCTATGGCCTGTTCGCGCTGGTGACGGTCGGGCCGATGCTGCGCGACTGGATCGCGCAGCCCCTGGGCCTGGGCAATTCCGGGTCGTCGGTGATGACCGCGGGGCTGGTCATGGGGATCATGCTGATCCCCTTCGTCAGCTCGCTCTCCGACGACATCATCAACGCGGTGCCCCAGAGCCTGCGCGACGGCGCCCTGGGCCTGGGCTCGACGCCCTCCGAGACGGTGCGCAGCGTCGTGCTGCCCGCCGCCCTGCCGGGCATCGTGGGCGCCATCCTGCTGGCCGCCAGCCGCGCCATCGGCGAGACGATGATCGTGGTCCTGGGCGCGGGCGCCGCCGCCACGATCAGCGCCAACCCGTTCGAGGCGATGACCACCATCACGGTCAAGATCGTCAGCCAGCTGACGGGCGACAACGACTTCTCCTCGCCCGAGACGCTGGTGGCCTTTGCCCTGGGGCTGACGCTGTTCGTCATCACCCTGGGCCTGAACGTCATCGCGCTTATCATCGTGCGCAAGTATCGCGAGCAGTACGAATGACCGATCATCCCCGCGCCACCGGCGCCAAGTCGCTCTATGTCCAGGACGCGCGCACCCGGCGCCGCAACGCCGCCGAGAAACGGTTCCGCGCCTATGGGCTGACGGCCATCGTCATCGCCTGCACGATGCTGGCGGTGCTGGTCTTCACCATCGTCCGCGACGGGTCGGGCGCGTTCCGCCAGACCTATCTGTCGATCCCCGTGGCGCTGGACGCGCAGGTGCTGGACCCCAAGGGCAACCGCGACCCGGCCGAGATGGCCGGCGTGCTGACGCTATCCTATGGCCAGGTGCTGGACCGCGCGCTTGATGCGGCGGTGGCGGGTCTGGACCTGCAGATCGAGGGGCTGGAGAGCGGCGACATCGACGGGCTGATCTCGCGCGATGCCTCGGCGCAGCTGCGTGACCGGGTGCTGGCCGATCCCGATCTGGTCGGGCAGACGGTGGACGTGAACGTCCTGGCCAACGGCCGCATCGACGGCTATTTCAAGGGCCGCGTCACGATGGAGACCGCGGCGCGCGACGCCAACACCTCTCCGGCGCAGCTGATGCTGGCGGACGAACTGGTCGAGGCGGGGCTGCTGGTCACGCGGTTCAACGCGGGCTTCCTGACCGCCGCCGACGCCTCCGACCAGCGCCCCGAGGCCGCGGGCGTGGGCGTGGCGATCCTGGGTTCGCTCTACATGATGCTGGTGGTGCTGGTGCTGGCGGTGCCCATCGGGGTCGCGGCCTCGATCTATCTGGAGGAGTTCGCGCCCAGGAACCGCTGGACCGACCTGATCGAGGTCAACATCGCCAACCTGGCCGCGGTGCCGTCGATCGTGTTCGGAATCCTGGGCCTGGCCGTCTTCATCAACTTTGCGGGGCTGCCCGCATCGGCACCCATCGTGGGCGGGCTGGTGCTGACGCTGATGACCCTGCCCACCATCATCATCGCCACCCGCGCGGCGTTGAAGGCGGTGCCGCCCTCGATCCGCGACGCGGCCCTGGGCGTCGGCGCCAGCCGCATGCAGACGGTGTTCCACCACGTCCTGCCGCTGGCCGCGCCCGGCATCCTGACCGGCACGATCATCGGCCTGGCCCAGGCCCTGGGAGAGACCGCGCCGCTGCTGCTGATCGGCATGGTGGCCTTCGTGCGCGAGTTTCCCGCCGCCCCGCCCGAGGGTCTGTTCGATCCCGCATCCGCCCTGCCGGTCCAGGTCTACAACTGGACGCAGCGCAGCGATCCGGCCTTTGTCGAGCGCGCCTCGGGCGCCATCATCGTCCTGCTGATCTTCCTTCTGTGCATGAACCTGCTGGCGATCTTCCTGCGCCGCAAGTTCGAGCGCCGCTGGTGATCGGCCCACAGGAGAGCCACCATGTATGACACCATCCGATCGGAGAGCGCCGTGAGCCAGCAGGACATCAAGATTTCCGCACGCGACGTGCAGGTCTTCTATGGCGAGAAGCAGGCGATCAAAGACCTGAACGTCGAGATCCTGGACAAGACCGTCACCGCCTTCATCGGCCCGTCGGGCTGCGGCAAGTCCACCTTCCTGCGCTGCATCAACCGCATGAACGACACGATCGACAGCGCCCGGATCGCGGGCCGGATCACCATCGACGGCGAGGACATCTATGACCGCCGCATCGACCCGGTGCAGCTGCGCGCCAAGGTCGGCATGGTGTTCCAGAAGCCGAACCCGTTCCCCAAGTCGATCTATGACAACGTGGCATACGGCCCGCGCATCCACGGCCTGGCCCGCGGCAAGGCCGAGCTGGACGAGATCGTCGAACGCTCGCTGCGCGGCGCGGCCCTGTGGAACGAGGTCAAGGACCGCCTGTCCGAGCCCGGCACGGGCCTGTCGGGCGGCCAGCAGCAGCGACTGTGCATCGCGCGCGCGGTGGCCACGTCCCCCGAGGTGCTGTTGATGGACGAGCCCTGCAGCGCGCTGGACCCCATCGCCACCAGCCAGGTCGAGGAGCTGATCGAGCAGCTGCGCACGCAGTTTTCCGTGGTCATCGTGACCCATTCGATGCAGCAGGCCGCCCGCGTCAGCCAGAAGACTGCCTTCTTCCATCTGGGCAACCTGGTCGAATACGGTGATACCGACGACATCTTCACGAAGCCCCGGGACAGCCGGACCGAGGCCTATATCTCGGGCCGGATCGGCTGATCGAAAGGACCTGACATGAACCGCGACAAGCATATCTCCTCGGTCTTCGACCGCGACCTGGAGACGATCCAGGCGATGGTCGTCAAGATGGGCGGCATGGTCGAGGCCGCGATCACCGACGCCTCGACCGCGCTGGACACGCGCGACCAGGAGCTGGCCGACCAGGTCCGCCGCCGCGACAAGGCCATCGACGCGATGGAGATCCAGATCAACGAGGACGCCGCCCGCCTGATCGCGCTGCGCGCGCCCACCGCGACCGACCTGCGGATGGTGCTGGCGGTGATGAAGATCTCGGCCTCGCTGGAACGGGTGGGCGATTACGCCAAGAACATGGCCAAGCGCACCGAGGTGCTGTCCCAGATGCCCGCCATCGCCGGATCGGGCATGGCGCTGCGCCGGATGAGCCAGGCGGTGAACCGGATGCTGCAGGACGCGCTGGACAGCTATATCCGCCGCGACGCCGACCTGGCCCATGACGTGCGTCAGCGCGACCTGGAGGTGGACCAGATGTACAACGCGCTGTTCCGCGAGTTCCTGACCCACATGATGGAGGACCCGCGCAACATCACCCCCTGCATGCACCTGCATTTCATCGCCAAGAACGTCGAGCGGATGGGGGACCATGCGACGTCCATCGCCGAGCAGGTGGTCTATCTGGTCACGGGCGACCTGCCCGACGAGGCGCGCCCGAAAAGCAGCAGCGTCGTGGCCCCCGCGGCGGAGGTCTGAGGGATGGCGCGCCAGGCCCCCTGCGTGCTGGTCGTCGAGGACGAGGGCGCACAGCGCGAAGTCCTGCATTACAACCTCGAGGCCGAGGGTTTCGACGTGGTCATGGCCGACAACGGCGAGGACGCGCTGCTGCTGGTGGCAGAGGAGCAGCCGGACCTGATCGTGCTGGACTGGATGCTGCCGCGCGTGTCGGGCATCGAGGTCTGCCGCCAGGTCAAGGCCGATCCCGCGACCCGCAACATCCCGATCATCATGCTGTCCGCGCGCAGCGAGGAGGTCGACCGCGTCCGCGGCCTGGAGACGGGCGCCGACGATTACGTGGTCAAACCCTATTCCGTGGTCGAGCTGCTGGCCCGCCTGCGCACCCAGCTGCGCCGCACCCGCCCCGCCACGATGGGCGAGCGGCTGACCTTTGCGGACATCATCCTGGACGCCGCCGAACACCGGGTGTTCCGCGCCGGCCAGACGCTGCATCTGGGCCCGACCGAGTTCCGGCTGCTGTCCACGATGATGGAGAAGCCGGGCCGCGTCTGGACGCGCGAACAGCTGCTGGACCGGGTCTGGGGGCGCGACATCTATGTCGACACGCGCACCATCGACGTGCACGTGGGCCGCCTGCGCAAGGCGCTGATGAAGAACGGCGGCGACGACCCGCTGCGCACCGTGCGCGGCGTGGGCTATGCCCTGGGCTGAGGCCCGGACCTAGGCCGCCAGCCCCGCATAGATGCCGCCCTGCGACAGCAGGTCGGCATGGCTGCCCATCTCGACCACGCGGCCCCGGTCCATCACCACGATGCGGTCGGCGTTCCGGATCGTGCCCAGCCTGTGGGCGATCACCAGCGTGGTGCGCCCGACCGACAGGGCGTCCAGCGCCGACTGGATCTCGCGTTCGGTCTGGCTGTCCAGGGCGCTGGTCGCCTCGTCCAGGATCAGGATCGGCGGGTTCTTCAGGAAGGCCCGCGCGATGGCCACGCGCTGCTTCTGCCCGCCCGACAGCATCACCCCGCGTTCGCCCACGACCGTGTCCAGGCCCTGCGGCAGGCCTTCGATCATCTGCGCCAGCTGCGCCTTGGCGGCGGCCTGCGCGATCTCCATGTCCGAGGCGTCAAGGCGGCCATAGGCGATGTTCTCGCGCAGCGTGCCGCCGAACAGGAACACGTCCTGGCTGACCAGGCCGATCTGGCGGCGCAGGCTGTGCAGGCGCATCGCGGGCAGGTCCATCCCGTCGACGACGATGCGCCCCTGGCTGGGTTCGTAGAACCGCGGCAGCAGCGCCAGCAGCGTGGTCTTGCCCGCGCCCGAGGGGCCGACGAAGGCCACCGTCTCTCCGGCGCGGATGTCCAGGTCGATCCCCGACAGGATCGGGCGGTCGGGGTCATAGGCAAAGCCCACCCCCTCGAACCGGATGTCGCCGCGCAGGGCGGGGGCGTCGATCGCGTCGGGGGCGTCGGCGATCTCGGGGTCGGTGGCCAGCAGCTCCTGATAGCGGCGGAATCCGGCGATGCCGCGGGGATAGGTCTCGATCACCGCGGCGATCTTCTCCAGCGGGCGATAGAAGACGCCCACCAGCAGCAGGAAGCCCACGAAGCCGCCGGTGGTCAGTTCGCCCGACAGCACGAAGCCCGCGCCCATGACCATGACGATGACCTGCACCAGCCGCAGGCCCATGTACTGCAGCGCGCTGGACGCCGCCATCACACGGTATGCGTCCAGCTTGGCCTGGCGATAGCGGGCGTTGTCGGCGGCGAAGAGATGGCTTTCATGCGCCTCGTTGCCGAAGGCCTGCACCACGCGGACGCCGCCCAGGGTCTCCTCCAGGCGCACGTTGAAATCGCCGACGCGGGAATAGATCGCGCGCCAGGTCGCCGTCATCCGCCCGCCATAGACGATCACCAGGGCCAGCATGGCCGGCACGATCAGCGCCACGATGACCGCCAGCTGCGGGTTGATCCAGAACATCAGCAGGAACGCGCCGACAAAGGTCATCAGCGCGATGAAGGCGTCCTCGGGGCCGTGATGGGCGACCTCTCCGATCTCCTCCAGGTCGCGGGTGACGCGGGCGACCAGCTTGCCGGTGCGCGCGCGGTCGTACCAGCGCCAGGACAGCCGCGTCAGGTGGTCGAAGGCGCGGGCCCGCATCGCGGTCTCGATGTTGATGCCCAGCTTGTGCCCCCAGTAGATCACCACCGTCAGCAGCCCGGCATTGATCGCATAAAGCGCCAGCAGCCCCCCCGCCGCGGCCAGGGTCAGCGTCCAGTCGCCCTGCGGCAGCAGGTGGTCGATGAAGGCGGTGACGGCCAGCGGAAAGGCCAGCTCCAGCAGACCCGAGACGACCGCGCAGCCGAAATCCAGCCAGAACAGGCCCAGATGCGGACGGTAGTAGGAAAAGAACTGTTTCAGCATGCGGCCTCTCAGGCGGGGATGGCGACGGGGCGTCCGTCGGGGCGGGTCAGGACCTGCATCGGCAGGCCATAGATGTCGTGCAGCGTGTCGGGGCGCATCAGGGCGTCCGGGCCGCCCTGCCAGACCAGCCGCCCGGCCTTCAGCGCCACGACATGGTCGCAGAACCGCGCGGCCATGTTGACGTCGTGCAGCACGATGACGGCGCTGCGCCCCTGGTCGTGGCACATCGCGGCGACCAGGGCCAGCACCTCGACCTGGTGGGCGATGTCCAGCGCGCTGATCGGTTCGTCCAGCAGCAGCGTGCCCGCCTGCTGCGCGACCATCATGGCCAGCCAGACGCGCTGTCGTTCGCCACCCGACAGGGTGTCGACCAGCCGATCGGCAAAGCCCGCAACCCCGCATTCGTCCAGGGCGCGGGCGACGGCGGCATGATCGGCGGGGCCGAAGCGGCCCAGGGCGCCGTGCCAGGGATAGCGGCCAAGGGCCACCAGTTCGCGCACCAGCATGCCATCGGCCGGGGGCGTGGTCTGGGGCAGGAAGGCCATGCGGCGGGCCAGGTCGCGGGCGGGCCAGTCGGCCAGGGCGCGCCCCTCGAACCGGGCGGTGCCGCCTGCCGGGACCTGTCGGGCCAGCGCGCGCAGCAGCGTGGATTTGCCCGACCCGTTATGGCCGATCAGCGCGGTCGCCCGGCCCGCGGGCAGGTCCAGCGTGATGTCGTCCAGCAGCCGGCGACCGGGGACGTCGACCGACAGGCCGGACAGGTGAAAGAGCGTCATCGATGCCTCGTCATCAGCCAGATCAGCCAGGGCGCCCCGATCAGCGAGGCGAACAGCCCAAGCGGCAGTTCATAGGGAAAGCCCGCCATGCGCGCGCCGAAATCGGCGGCCAGCATCAGCCCCGCCCCGATCAGCGCCGATCCCGTCAGGTGGTCGGCCGGGCGGGCCAGGCCGATGCGGCGGGCCAGATGCGGGGCCATCAGCCCGACGAAGGACAAAGGTCCCGTGACCATCGTCGCGGCCCCCGTGGCCAGCCCCGCCAGCACGATCAGCGCCAGCCGTGCGGGTGGCAGGCCCAGCCCCAGGCCGCGCGCGACCCCCGCCCCAAGCGGCAGCAGCGCCAGCCAGCGGCGCAGGGCCAGCGCGGCCAGCCAGACGGCCACGGCCAGGCCCGCCAGCGCGACGGCGCCCACCATCGGCACGGCGGCCGCAGATCCCGACAGCCAGGACAGGATCGCCCAGGCCCGTGCGTCGCCCACGGCCATCATCGCCGACAGCACGGCCGAGGCCAGGGCCGACACCGCGATGCCCGCCAGCAGCACGCGTTCCGCCGGCATGTCGCGGCGCGCGGTGAAGGCCACCAGTATCGCCAGCGCCAGCGCGCCGCCCGCCATCGTCCCAAGCGCCAGCGCCAGCGCGCCAGGGGCGGCCAGGCCAAAGACCACCGCCGCATAGCCAAGCGAGGCGCCGCCCGACACGCCCAGCACCTCGGGCGAGGCCAGGGGGTTCGCGGTCAGCCGCTGCAGGATCGCCCCGGCCAGCGCCAGCGCCGCCCCCGACGCCGCCGCCGCCAGCAGGCGGGGCAGGCGCATGGGCAGGAAGGCCGCCAGGTTCGCGCGGTCCAGTACCGCCCAGCCACCCGGCACCCGCCCGATCCACAACAGGACCAGCCCCGCCAGGACCAGGGCCGCCGCCATCGCCGCCAGCAGCGGCCCCGGACGGGCCAGCCGCGGGGCAGGGCGGTCGCCCGATTCCGCGCCGGGCGGGGATGTGCCCCGCAGCCGCGGCAGCAGCCAGATCAACAGCGGCCCGCCGACCAGCCCGGTCAGCGCGCCGGTGGGAAACATCTCGGCCCCCAGGCCCGCCAGGGCCAGCACCAGCCCGTCGCAGATCGACAGGATCAGTGCGCCCAGGACCGGCGACCAGGCCAGCAGGCCGGGGATGGTCCGCACCCCCAGGCTGCGCGCCATGGCAGGCGCCGCCAGCCCGACAAAGCCGATCAGCCCCAGTTCCGCCGATACGGCCGCGGCCAGCACGACCGCGACGGCCACCGCCGCCAGCCGCATCGCGGCGACGTTCAGGCCGAGGCCCTGCGCGCCCTCGGCGCCCAGGGACAGCAGGCGCAGCGGACGGGCCAGCATTGCTGCGGCCAGGCCACCCAAGGCCAGCACCCCGGCCAGCGCGGCGACCCCCGACCAGTCCTGCTGGACCAGCGAGCCGCCGTTCCAGATGACCAGCGACAGCAGGTACTGTCCCTGCGCCAGCGTGACCGCCCCCGCAACCGCACTGGCGGTCAGCCCGACCAGCATGCCCGCGATGACCATCGTCACCGGCTGAAAGCCGCGCCGCGCGCCGATGGCCAGCACCAGCGCCGCCGCGGCACCCGCGCCCGTCATGGCGACGGGCCAGCGCCCGCCCTCCAGCAGGGTCGGGGACAGGATCGTGGCCAGGACCAGTGCCAGCTGCGCGCCCGCGCTGATGCCAAGCGTCGTGGGATCGGCCACCGGGTTGCGCAGCACCACCTGCAGGATCGCGCCCGACAGGCCCAGCATCGCCCCCGCCAGCAGCGCGATGACCCCGCGCGGCATCAGGCCATAGGCCATGCGGATCTGATCCAGGCTCATCGCCTGCGGATCCCAGGGCAGGGCGGGCAGGGGCAGCGTGCGCGCGGCCATCAGCCACAGCGCAAGGGCGATCAGCGCCGCGCAGGGCGCAAGGGTCCGGGTCGTCATCGCCTCAGGCCTCCAGCGCGCGGGCCAGCAGGTCGCCAAAGCGCAGCGCGGCGGGCACTCCGCCAAAGGCGTTCATCCGCGGCAGGTGGTGCACGCGGCCCTGCGCCACCTGCGGCAGGGCCTGCCACAGCCGGCTGCGGGACAGCGCGCCTTGCGCCTGCCGCGGGATGGGGCCGGCGATGACCAGCCGCGCGTCGGGCATGTCGGCCAGGCGTTCAAGGGGAACCGGGGCCAGGAAGCTGAAGGCCGTCGCCTCGGACCAGGCGTTGCGCAGGCCGATGCGGGCCAGGGTGCTGCCGAAGAGGCTGTCAAAGCCGAAGGCTCGCAGGTGGCGCGCATCGCCGATATCGACCAGCGCCAGCGGCCGGTCGGCATGGCGCGCGACCCGCGCGGCCAGTCGGTCCAGATGCGCCTCGGCCCGTGCCCGCGCCCTGCCGCCCGCGGCGGGATCGCCGATCTGCCGCGCCAGCGCGTCCAGCGCGTCCATCGCCTTGGGCAGCGGCGCCGCGCCCGGCTGATAGAAGGGCAGGGACAGGACCGGGGCGATCGCCTCCATCCGCGCCTGATAGCGGGTGTAATAGGGAGAGCTGAGGATCAGCGTGGGGCGGACCAGCTGCAGCAGTTCGAAGTTCGGCGCGCCGCGCAGGCCCAGGTCGGTGACCGTGTCGGGGATGGCGGGGACGCCCACATCGGCGCGAAAGCGGATCAGCTCGGCCGCGGCGACCGGCATGTGGCCCAGGGCGGTCGCGGTCTCCAGCATCGCCCAGTCAATCGCGGCCAGGCGCGGGCCCGCCTCTGCGCGCAAAGGCAGGCCCGCCGCCAGCAGGATGCCGGCGGCGGTCAGAAAGGCGCGGCGGTCGGGCCGGGGCGATATGGCCCCGCGCCCTACCACGTGTAGGCGACCTTGGCGGCGACGCTGCGCCCTTCGCCGTAGTAGCAGCCGAAGGAGCCGCAGGTGGACAGATAGACCTCGTCCGTCAGGTTGTTCAGGTTAACGCTGGCCTCGACATTGCCGCGCGTATAGGTCGCGGCCAGATCGACCAGGGTGACGCTGTCCAGATCGACGAACTCCGGGGTGCCGCTTGTCCGTTCCCCAATATGGCGGATGCCGCCGCCTGCGCGCAGGCCGTTCCCGAAATCGCGGTCCAGCCACAGGCTGGCCAGATGGCGCGGCGCGTTGGGCATTGCCAGCCCGTCTTCCGATCCGCCCTTCTGTTCGGTCTCGTTGAAGGCATAGCTGGCGCGCAGGTCCAGCGTCGGCGTCAGCGCAGCCGTGGCCTCCAGCTCCAGCCCCTTGGAGCGGACCTCGCCGATCTGTTCCCTGAGCCCGGTGGGCAGGTCGCGGACCAGGTTCTCCTGCGTCAGGTCATAGACCGCGGCGCTGAACAGCCCGTCGAAGCCGGCCGGCTGATACTTGACGCCGACCTCCCACTGCTTGCCCTCGGTGGGCTTCAGCGGCGCGCCGGTGGTGACGTCCGTGCCGATGGTCGGGTCGAACGAGGTCGAATAGCTGGCATAGGGCATCATCCCGTTCGCCATCACATAGCCAAGGCCGACCCGGCCCGAGGTCGCGTTGTCGGACTGGTCGATGACCGTGCCGCCATAGCCCGTCCCGGTCTGCTCGGTCCAGTCGTGGCGCAGCGCCAGGCTGCCGCGCCAGTTGCCGACCGTAATCTCATCTTGGGCATAGAGGCCGACCTGCTTCAGCGTCACGTCCCTGGCGCCGGTGAAGGAAGGCGTCGAGTCGGGCAGGCCGCCATAGACGGGATCAAACGCGTCGATGGGCTGGCCGGTGAAGAACTGCGTGGTCGTGTCCGCGTCGTACTGGCGGATGTCCAGGCCCAGCAGCAGGTCATGGGTGACGCTGCCGGTGGTCAGGCGGTTCGACAGACGTGTGTCCAGGTTCACGCCGGTGGTGGATTCGTCCTGAAAGTTCGCGCCGCGCGTCACCGACTGCCCGTCCGGCGTCAGACCGGTGGAGTAGTGGCCGGTATAGGTCCAGTCGAACCGTTCCACACGGAAGCCCTGCGACAGCGTCCAGCCACTGTCCAGCTGGTGGCTGATCTCCAGACCCAGATTGGCCATCACGCGGTCGCTGTCATCATAGGCTGGCTCACCCAGGTAACGCTCGCGCAGCGCCTTTCCATCGCCCACCTGCGTCAGGGCGTAGGGGACACCCACCGGCGAGATCGGCGAATCCTTGGTATAGGACGCGATCACGTCCACCGTCGTCGCATCGTCGGGCGCATAGCGCAGGGCCCCGGCCAGATAGCCGCGTTCGTTGGTCAGATCCTCGATCTGGGTCTGGCTGTTGCGCAGGATGCCGGTCAGGCGCCAGGACAGCGCAGGCCCCGCGACGCGGTTCACATCAAAGAAGGTCTGCGCACTGCCGAAACTGTCGACGCCGGCACCGATCTCGGAGAAGTCGCGATCCTGGGCGCGCTTCTGCACTTGGTTGATGATGCCGGCGGGCGATCCGGCGCCATAGAGGCTGGAGTTCGGCCCCTTCAGAACCTCGACCTGCTGGAGGCCGTAGGTTTCATAGGCCGGGCCACCCTGGTCGCGCAACTGACGCAGACCGTTCACATATTGAGAGCGCTCTGCGTTGAAGCCGCGCACGGTGGGCGCGTCAAAGCGCGGGTCCGCGCCGAAGGGCTGGCCCACGACGCCCGCGGTGTAGTTCAGCGCCTGGCCCAGGGTCTGCGCGCCCTGATCCTCGATCTGCTGGCTGGTCACGACCGAGATCGACTGCTGCGTCTCGGCCACGGGGGTGTTCGATTTCGTGGCGACCTGCGCCTGTCCGCCGACATAGCCGTCCGCCTGGACGGACGCGTCCGAGGACGCTGTCAGCACGATCTCGTCCAGCAGGATCGGCTCAGCGGCCTGCTGGGACCAGGCCACGCCGGACGACAGGGCAAGAAGGCTGGCACCGGCCAGAAGGAGGATACGGGGCTCTACGGACATGATGGCCTGCTGGATTGACACGTTTGGGCGTATCTGATCTTTTCTGTCAGATTCGTCAATCTGCCAATCCGGCTGTCGAATTCATATTTCCGACTTTTTGACTTTCCAGCCACGGACCCTGCCCATGTCGCATCTGCGTAGTCATCACGGAACCGGTCTGATCCCCCGTGCCAGCGGGGCCGCGGTCGCGGCGCTGAAGGCGCGGGCCGCGATGTGGGAGGCCCCGCTGGTCGAGGACGAGGCGGGTCTCAGCCTGCTGATCTGGGGGTCCGAGCTGCGCCTGACGCGCCAGGCCGACGCGTTGCGCATCGACCTTCTGGCGCCCGAGGACCGGCTGGTCGGCATCCTGCGCGACAGCGCGACCGAGATCCTGGCCGAGGCGGGGGTCGAGGTCGCGTGGGACGATGTCGATGCGGGCGCGCTGGCACCGGGGCTTGCGCTGCTGCGGGTGGCGGGGGTGTCGCGCCCCGTGCCGGGGTTCCTGCGCGTGCGGCTGGCGGGACCGCAGGCCGGGCAGTTCGCGCAGGGCGGTTATCACTTTCGCCTGCTGCTGCCGCCGGCGGGGCGGGCGGCCGTCTGGCCGCGCGTGGCCGCCAGCGGACGCACCGTCTGGCCCGACGGGGCGGACGCGCTGCACCGGCCGGTCTATACCGTGGTGGATCATGGGCCGGGCTGGCTGGATTTCGACATCTTCTGTCATCCGGGCAGCCCGACCTGTGACTGGGCGCAGGGCGCGCCCCTGGGCCAGCAGGTCGGTGCCATCGGCCCCGGCGGCGGCAGCTGTCCCGACACCGATCGGCTGTGGCTGTTCGGCGACCAGACCGCGATGCCCGCCATCACCCGCATGCTGGCCGAGACGCGCGGCACGGCCAGCGCCGTCCTGTGCTGTGACGCGGCCGACCTGGGCGCGCTGGCGGATGATCCGCGGGTCACGCGCTGCGACGACCTGATGGCCGCGCTTGAGGCGATGCCGGACCCCGCGGGCGGGCATGTCTGGTTCGCGGCCGACGCGGCGCGCACCCGTGCCGCGCGCAGCCACCTGCTGTCCCGCGGCCTGACAAAGACCCAGTTCACCGCTGCCGCGTATTGGTCGCGCGCAGAAGCCTGAAAAAGAACGCAGGTCTGCCCGGACGGGCGCGGCGCGGAACGCTGTCGCGTCGTCCGGCGCGACCCGCGACCGGGCGTTTCGCAGGTGGCGCACCGGACGGAACGGCGGCCTGCATCGGTGCCCCGCGGGCGGGGTCGCGGCCCCTTGCCCGGTGCCCCGCCGCGGCCTAGCTGGCAGGGACAGCCAGGGGGTGCGCCGATGTCGATCGAGATTGCAGGACTGACCAAGCGGTTCGACCGGACCGATGTCCTGCGCGGCATCGATCTGTCGGTCGAACCCGGAGAGCTTCTGGCCCTGCTGGGCCCGTCCGGGTCGGGCAAGACCACGCTTCTGAAGATCATCGCCGGGCTGGAATGGCCCGATGCCGGGCAGCTGCGGGTCGAGGGGCAGGATTGGCTGGCGCTGGCCGCCCGCGACAGACGCATCGGCTTCGTCTTTCAGCATTACGCCCTGTTCCCCCACATGACGGTGCGCGACAATATCGGCTTTGGCCTGTCCGTCCTGCCGCGCGGTCAGCGCCCGACCCGCGCCCAGATCGCCGCCCGCGCGGACGAGCTGATGGCGTTTCTGCAGATCGACCACCTGGCCGACCGCTTTCCGGGGCAGCTGTCGGGCGGTCAGCGTCAGCGGGTGGCGCTTGGCCGCGCGCTGGCGATCAAGCCGCGGGTGCTGCTTCTGGACGAGCCCTTCGGCGCGCTGGACGCCGCGATCCGTCGCGACCTGCGCCGCTGGCTGCGCGGCGTGCACGAGGCGACCGGATCGACGACCATCTTCGTGACCCACGACCAGGAGGAGGCCTTCGAGCTGGCCGACCGCGTGGTGGTCATGGGCGAGGGCCGGATCGAGCAGATCGGCCATGCCGACGCCATCCACGACGCCCCGGCCACCCCCTTCGTCGCGCGCTTCATGGGGGCCACGGTCCAGCTGCCTGTCACCGTCACGGCGGGCCGCGCGAAGGGGCCGGGGCTGGATCTGTCCGCATTGCCGCAGGTCGCGCTGCGCGACGGCGCGGCGCAGCTGTTCGCGCGCCCGGCCGATCTGCGCGTCGCGCCGGACGGGGACGGGCGGTGGCGCGTCCAGACCCTGGCCAGCACCGGCGCCGACCTGCGCCTGACCGTCGCCCATGCGGACGGGACCGAGGCCGAAATCCAGATGCCCCGCCGCGGCGCCCCGACGCTGAGCCGCGGCGCCCCCGTCACGCTGGCCGTCCAGGCCGCCACGATCTTTGCCGATGCCCCGATGCAGAAGGAAACCGCCTGATGAGACTGCCCCTGATCGCCACCGCCCTGGCCCTGACCCTGTCCGGCCCCGCCCTTGCGCAGGACAAGCTGCTGAACGTCAGCTATGACATCGCGCGCGAGCTGTTCGAGGCGCTGAACCCTGTCTTTGCCAAGAAGTGGCAGGCCGATACCGGGCGCAGCCTGACCATCGACATGTCGCATGGCGGATCGTCGCGCCAGGCCCGCGCCATCCTGGAGGGGCTGCCGGCCGATGTCGTGACCTTCAACCAGGAGACCGACGTGGACGTGCTGGCCGAGGGCGGCCTGCTGTCCGAGGACTGGCTCGACGCGCTGCCGAACGGGGCGTCGCCCTATTACTCGCTGCCCGCCTTCCTGGTGCGCGAGGGCAACCCCAAGGGGATCGAGGATTGGGACGACCTGGCCCGCGACGACGTGGCGCCCGTGTTCCCCAACCCCAAGACCAGCGGCAATGCGCGCTATACCTATCTGGCGGCCTATGCCTATGCGCTGGCGCAGAACGGCGGCGACCAGGCGGCGGCGCAGGAGTTCGTGCGCGCCGTCTTTGACAACGTGCCGGTCTTTGACACGGGCGGGCGCGCGGCCACCCAGACCTTCGCCGAACGCGGCATCGGCGACGTGCTGGTGACCTTCGAAGCCGAGACCGGCCAGATCGCCAAGCAGTACGAGGCGCAGGGATTCGAACGCGTGACGCCATCGATCAGCCTGTTCGCGGCCTTCCCCGTGGCCGTGGTCGCCGAGAATGCCGAGGACAACGGCACGACCGATCTGGCCACCGCCTATCTGGACTGGCTGTACACCCCCGAGGCACAGCGCATCCTGGCCGACAACTACTACCGCGTCACCGACGAGACGGTCGCCGCGGAAGTCGCCGACACCCAGGCCCCAGTGGAACTGGTGACCGTGGACGACGTCTTCGGCGGATGGGACCGCGTGCGCGAGGAGCATCTGGCCGACGGCGCGATCCTGGACCAGGTCTTCGTGAACCGATGACCACTGCCACGGCCCCGATCCGCGCCAAGCGCGTCCTGCCCGGCTTCACGCTCAGCCTGGGCACGACGCTGCTGTATCTGGTGCTGATCGTCCTGATCCCCATCGCGGCGCTGATCCTGAAGGGCGCGCAAATCGGGCCCGCGGGTTTCTGGGCCATCGTCAGCAGCGACCGGGCGCTGGCCGCATTCCGCGTCACCCTGACGGCGGCGGCCATCGCCACGGCCTTCAACGCGGTCTATGGCCTGCTGATGGCCTGGGTTCTGGTGCGCCACGATTTCCCGGGCAAGCGCATCCTAGACGCGCTGATGGACGTGCCCTTTGCGCTGCCCACCGCGGTGGCAGGGCTGTCGCTGACGGCGCTGTTCTCGGCCAACGGCTGGTTCGGGCAGGTGCTGCACCCCCTGGGCGTGCCGGTGGTCTACACGGTGCTGGGTATCGCGCTGGCGATGGCCTTCACCTCGATCCCCTTCGTGGTGCGCACGGTCCAGCCGGTGCTGGAGGATCTGGACCCCGCGCTGGAACAGGCGGCCGAGACCTTGGGCGCCACGCCCTGGCAATCCTTCGCCCGCGTGGTGTTTCCGGCGATCTTGCCCGCCTGGCTGGCCGGCTGCACGACGGCCTTCGCGCGGTCCCTGGGCGAGTTCGGCGCGATCGTCTTCATCGCCGGCAACCTGCCCGGAGAGACCGAGATCGCGGCGCTCCTGGCCTTCATCCGGCTGGAGGAGTTCGACTATAACGGCGCGGCGGCCATCGCGCTGGTCCTGCTGGGCTTTGCGCTGGTGCTGCTGGTCGTGTCGAACATCCTGCAATCCTGGGCCGCCCGCCACCGCGAGGCCACCCGATGACGCCGCGTCGTCCCGCCCGATCGGGCCGCCTGCTGGTCGCGCTGGCCGTGGTGCTGACGCTGCTGATCGTGGTGGCGCCGCTGGTCTTCATCTTCGCCCGCGCCTTTTCCGAAGGCTGGCGGGTCTATGCCGACACCATCCTGCATCCCGATACGCTGCACGCCATCTGGCTGACCAGCCTGGTCGCGCTGATCGTGGTGCCGATCAACATCGCCTTCGGCATCGCCGCCGCATGGGCGGTGGCCAAGCACCGCTTCTGGGGGCGCGGCATCCTGGTCACCATGATCGAGATCCCGTTCTCAATCTCTCCGATCATCGCGGGGATCTGCTATCTGCTGCTCTATGGCCGCCAGGGGCTGCTGGGGCCGTGGCTGCGCGAGGTCGACCTGCAGGTCATGTTCGCGCTGCCGGGCATCGTGCTGGTGACGCTGTTCGTGACCGCACCCTTTGTCGCGCGCGAGGTGCTGCCCCTGATGCAGGCGCAGGGGACCGATCAGGAACAGGCGGCGGTGACGCTTGGCGCGTCGGGCTGGCAGGTGTTCCGCCGCGTGACCCTGCCCAACATCAAGTGGGCGCTGCTGTACGGTGCGGTCCTGTGCACGGCGCGCGCGGTGGGCGAATTCGGGGGCGTGTCCGTGGTGTCGGGCAACATCCGCGGCCAGACCAACACGCTGCCCCTGCATATCGAGCTGCTGTTCAACGACCTGAACGCGGTGGGCGCCTTTGCGGCGGCCTCGACCCTGACCCTGCTGGCGCTGGTCGCGCTGGTCCTCAAGGCGGTGCTGGAGGGGCGGCGTGGCTGAGGGCCCCGCTTGCCCCCGCGGGGCGCCGGGCATAGCGTGGGGTCCAACGCATCAGCCGAGGACATCATGACCCATCACGGCCAGGAACTGAGATCGACGATCACGCCGGACGGAACGCTGCGGGTGCATCTGGAGCCCGTCACCCATCCCGACCCCGGTCCCGGCCAGCTGCTGGTGCGGATCGAGGCGGCGCCGATCAACCCGTCGGACCTGGGGCTGCTGTTCGGGCCCGCCGACATGGATAGCCTGACCGCAGGGGGCACCCCCGACGCCCCGGTCCTGACCGCCACGGTTCCCCCCGCCGCGATGTCCGCGATGAAGGCCCGCATCGGCCAGTCGCTGCCCGTGGGCAACGAAGGCGCGGGCACCGTCATCGCCGCCGGCCCCGACCTGTCCCATCTGGTGGGCAAGCGCGTGGCGATGATCGGGGGGGCGATGTATGCGGACCTGCGCCTGATCGGGCTGGAGGCCTGCATCGTGCTGCCCGACGGCGCGACCGCGGAACAGGGCGCGTCGCTGTTCGTGAACCCGCTGACCGCACTCGGCTTTGTCGAGACGATGCGGGCCGAGGGGCACAGCGCCATCGTCCATGCGCCCGCCGCGTCGAACCTTGGCCAGATGCTGGTGCGCATCTGCAAGGACGACGGGATCGGCTTGGTCAACATCGTCCGCAGCCAGGACCAGGTCCGGCTGCTGCGCGATCTGGGCGCGGTCCATGTCGTCGACAGCAGCAGCGACAGCTTTCGCGCCGATCTGGAGCAGGCGATCGAGGCCACCGGCGCGACGCTGGCCTTCGACGCGATCGGCGGCGGAGAGATGACCAGCATCATCCTGAACGCGATGGAGGCCGTGGCCGCGCGCAAGATGGACAGCTATGACCGGTACGGGTCGGACGTGATGAAGCAGGTCTATGTCTATGGCGCGCTGGACACGGGGCCGACGGTGCTGCGCCGCGGATTCGGGTTCAGCTGGCGCATCGGCGGCTGGCTGCTGTTCCACATGCTGCGCCGCACCGACAAGGCGATCACCCAGAGGATGCGCGAGCGAGTCGCGGCGGAAATGACCACAACCTTTGCCAGCCATTATTCCGAACGCCTGACCCTGCGCGAGGCGCTGTCGCCGGATGCGGCCCGTGCCTATGTCCGCAAGGCCACGGGGGCCAAGTACCTGATCACCGGCCCGCGCCCCTAGGCGCAGGTCGAGGTCGCGATCACCGGGAACAGCGTCACCAGGGTCGAGACGAACCCGATCCAGGCCCCCATGGTGATCAACTGCCGCGGGCGTCCCCGGCCCGCGGGCATGACCCGGATCAGCACCAGGTGCAGGATCAACCCCGCCCCCCATGCCAGCCACATCGCCATGTGGTGCCAGTCGGCGATGGGGGCGGGGCGGTCCGTCCAGCCCAGGTTGCAGCCCGCGCCGTGCAGCGCATAGACCAGCAGGAACATCGCTGCCCACAGGATCGGCCCGGCCAGGGCGCGCCACAGCCAGTTCACGACAGCACCTCCTGCGCGGCGACCAGGGTCAGCGACACGGCCGAGGTGCCCAGCCAGAAGGACTGGAACAGCTGCCAGATCGGGGCGGCGCCTCGGCGCGCCCAGCTGGTGCGGCCACCGCGCGCATCGGCCAGGCTGCGCAGGGCCAGCATCGCCGTGACGACGCCGTGGAACACCGCAAAGCCCAGGATCACCGCGCGCAGCGCGTCGCGCGCGTGCCGGCGCGGGTCATCCAGCCCCAGGGCCAGCCCCGCCAATGCCACCAGCGCGACCAGGCAGGCGGCCAGTCCGATTCCGGCCCATGTGGTGCCCGCCGCCCGGTCGCGCAGCGCCTCGGCCCGGTGGGCGGCGATCAGGCCGACCGCCATCGCCGCCAGGGCCAGCGCCGCCGTGACCGCCATCGGCAGGGTCGACAGGCCGCTGGCCGGGGCCGGCCATGCGGGGGCCACGACCGACAGGAAGCCCACCCCGAACAGCAGCGATGCGTACAGCGTCCCGTCCGCCAGAAGCAGCGCCACCGTCCCCGTGCGGGCCAGCGTGTTGCGGGTCTGCCAATGCAGCGGCAGGGTCAGGCCCGGTGCCACCCGAACGTCGGGATGATCGGTCGTCGATCCCATGATGTCGCCCCATTTCCATGCCGCGATCAGGGTCAGCACGATGCCCACGGGCGCCAGCCAGTAGAGCCCGGCCAGCACCGCCCCGAAGAAGCTGCCGATGGCGGCAGAGGTGAACAGCGGCAGCATGGTGCTTTTGGCCAGGACGGCGACGTGGTCGGGCCGACCGCTGCCGGCGTCCAGGGCCAGTGTCTCTCGCAGGTCGCGCGGCGCGCCGGGCAGCAACCCCTCGCCCCGCGCCAGGGGCAGCAGGGCCGAGGAATCGGGCTGGCGCGGGCCGGGGAGCGAGGCGAAGTTGTAGGACGGGGCGGGCACGGGCATCGCCCAGTCCAGCGTTGGCGCGCCCCAGGGGTTGCGCCAGCTGCGCCGCCCGAACAGCCACTGCATCACCACGTCGAAGGCGAACAGCGCAAAGCCCGCAGACATGATCATGCCGAAGATCGACGAGATCAGGTTCAGCCATTCCCATTCCGGGTTGTTGGGATAGACCGCGACGCGGCGCGGCATGCCCAGAAGGCCTGTCAGGTGCATCAGGAAGAACGTGCCGTGAAATCCGATCAGGATCAGCCAGAACGCCGATTCCCCCAAACCCCGCACCCGCCAGCGCCCGCAGATCAGCGGCATCCAGTAGCTGACCGCGGCCAGCATCGGAAAGACGAAGCCGCCGACCAGCACGTAATGAAGGTGTGCGGTGACGAAGGCGGTGTCATGCGCCTGCCAGTTGAACGGCACCATGGCCAGCATCACGCCGGTCAGCCCGCCCAGCACGAAGGTCAAAAAGAACCCCATGACGTACAGCATGGGCAGGCGGAAGCTGACCTTGCCGTCCCACAGCGTGCCGATCCAGGCAAAGACCTGGATCGCCGTGGGGACCGCCACCAGCGCCGATGCCGCGCTGAAGAAGGCCAGCGCCATGTGCGGGATGCCCACAGTGAACATGTGGTGGACCCACAGGCCGAAGGACAGGAACACCAGCCCCGCGATGGCCGCGACGATCGCGCCGTATCCCAGGATCGTGGTGCGCGACATGATCGGGATGATCGTGGACAGCGCGCCCGCGGCGGGCAGGAAGATGATATAGACCTCGGGGTGGCCGAACAGCCAGAACAGGTGCTGCCACAGCAGCGGGTCGCCGCCCCGCGCGATGTCGAAGAACGGCCAGTCGAAGGCGCGCTGCACCTCCAGCAGGATCGACCCCAGGATCAGCGGCGGAAAGCCCACCAGCATCATCACCGCCGTGCCCAGCAGGTACCAGCCCATCAGCGGCATCCGGGTCAGCGGCATATGCGCCGCGCGGCAGCGCAGGATGGTCACGGTGATCTCGACCGCGGCGGCCATGGCGCTGATCTCGACGAAGGTCACGCCCAACAGCCAGACATCGGCGTTGATGCCCGGGGTGTGGGTGCTGTCGGCCAGCGGCACGTACATGAACCACCCGCCATCGGGGGCCACGCCCGCCACCAGCGACAGCACGATCACCGTCCCCCCGAACAGATAGCACCAGTAGCCCAGGGCCGACAGGCGCGGGAACGCCATGTCGCGTGCGCCCAGGATCTTGGGCAGCAGCCACAGGGCCAGCCCCTCCAGCATGGGGATGGCGAACAGGAACATCATGATGCTGCCGTGCATCGTGAAGATCTGGTTGTACAGCTCGACATCCAGGAAGGCGCCGTCGCGGGTCGCCAGCTGCGCGCGGATCAGCATCGCCAGCACGCCGCCGATGGCGAAGAACACGAAGGACGTCGCCATGAAGCGCAGGCCGATCGTGCCGTGGTTGACCGAGGTGAAGAACCCCCGCCATCCCGGCTCGTCCGACCAGGTGCGGTCCAGCTGGCGGTGCAGGGCCAGCGCGCGCTGCGGCGCGTTGGGGGCCACGTCGCTGGCGGGGTCGAACATCGGGTCCATCGGGGCGATGGTCCGGCCGCCCTGCGGCTGCGGATCGGTCATGGGCGGGTCTCCGGGATCAGGGCGCCCGACATGTCGGGCATCGGGCCGTTCGGGTCATAGGCCACGACGGTGAAACGCATGAAGCTGTGCCCGGTGCCGCAGAATTCGGCGCACAGGCCCTCGTAGGTGCCGGGCTGGTCGGCGCGCAGGCGGTGGATGTTCTGGTGGCCCGGGATGGCGTCCATCTTGCCGCCCAGTTGCGGCACCCAGAAGCTGTGGATGACGTCCTGGGCGGTGATGACCACGTCGAAATCCTGTCCCGCCGGCACATAGAGCGTATCGCGGGTCTGCACCATGGCGCCGTCGGGGCCGGGCTGGTCGAACCGCCATTCCCATTGCGCGGCATGGGCCTGGACGCGGGGGACGTCGTCAGCGCGCGCCAGCATCCCCTCTCCCAGCCACAGCGAAAACCCCAGGAGGACGACCAGCACCGACATCGAGAACCCGAGGCCCCAGCCCCAGATCCACGTCCGTTCCGACCGCCGCGCGCCGTTGTTGCGCACCGCCAGGACCAGCAGCCCGAAGACCAAGACGCAGATCAGCGCCGAGCCCACCAGCATGATCCACCACAACAGCGCGATGTCGCGCGCCGCGGGGCCCGCGGGGCTCAGCGTGCTGTGCCCGCCGCCGCATGCGGCCAGCAGCGGAACCACGGCCCCCGCCAATGCCTTGTGCCAGAAGCCCCTGACCCAACGAGAGTGCCCATGCGCCAGAGACGCACCTGGAAACAGCGACGCCGCCTTGCCGACCCGATCGAGGAACATGTCGCCTTCAACGACACCGAGACTAAGATCGCCCTGTCCGGCCATCCGCTGCACGCGATGATGGTGGCCTTTCCCATCGCGCTGGCCTTCTCCACCTTCGGGGCCGACGCGATGTACTGGCTGACCGCCGACGAATTCTGGCCGCGGGTCGCGCTGTGGGCGACCGGCGCGGCCTTTGGCCTGGGGGTCCTGGCCGGGATCACCGGCACGATCGAATTGCTGATGGTGCCCGGCATCCGCATCCGGGCGGCAAGCTGGACGCATTTCATCCTCGCGGTGATGCTGTTGTCCCTGCTGGGACTGAACTGGGGGTTCCGCCTGCCCGATCCGCAGGACGTGGTGCTGCCCTGGGGCATCCTGCTGTCGGCGTTGACGGCGGCCATGACCGGGATCACCGGCTGGCATGGGGGCAAGCTGGTCTTCGATTATCAGATCGGCACGAAAAGCGACGGGGCGGGCGGCTAGGCGGGCCGTCATGGCTGGTCCACCGACTGACCGCGGGGGGCCAGCATGAAATCGGGCATCCAGTCCGCGACCCAGGCCAGGTCCGGCTTGGCCAGCACCAGCCACAGCACGCCCATCATCAGGGGCAGCCCCAACACCAGCGCCCAAAGGGCCGACGGCATGTTCTGCAGCCCGCGATGTTCCCCCGAAGTCAGGATCAGGTGACCGATCCAGGCATGGACCAGAGCCATGCCCGCCACCAGCGTCAGCTTGGCCACGAACCACAGGTCGAACACCTGATCGGCAAAGATCAGGCCGGTCCCGGCCGCGATGGCGATGACCGCCGCCGGCGTCGCAAAGCCGACATAGCCGAAATGCGTGATCAGCCGGAATTCGGCATAGCGGGCCTGAGTCTGGCTGCTGTCGGCCTTGCCGCGCCAGATCTGTCCATAGAAATGCAAAAGCAGCGGCAGCGCTACCAGCGATGCGCACCAGCACAGCATGGCCGCCAGGTGCAGGTACTTCAGCCCCGCGACCATCATGCGGCGAACCCCCTTCGCCAGGCATGCCAGACCATGCGACCCGCGATGGCCGCCACGGGGACAAAGCCCGGCACCCACATGATCAGGCCCGCCAACTGCTGGTCCGCCAGGGGCGACATGCCCCAGGCCATCGCGCCGCCCACATGCGGGAAATACAGAATGTCGGGGGCAAAGGTCAGGATCGCGCCCAGAAAGCCCATGATGCCGGCCAGCCCGCCGATCAGCACGGCGCGGCGCATCGCCTCTTCGGCTCCGAAACCGGGGGCCAGGACCGCCGACCAGAACACCCAAGCTGGAAGCAGCATCGCCGCCTGCATCACCCAATACAGCGTGTCCGACGCCCAGATGGCGTCATAGACCCCGGGCAGGTGCCACGCGATCATCGCCGCGCTGACCGCAGCCAGCGACAGCCCGGCCGGCAGTCGCGGCAGCAGCGGCAGCGCCACGGCCAGCGCCGGCGCGGCTAGCGTGATCAGCACCAGGTGATGCGCCGCCCGCGCCGAGAACAGCGCCACCGTCAGCGCACACAGGGGCGACACGAAGGCCACGACCAGCGCACCCACCGCCAGGGCCGCGGGACCGCGACGGTCGGGCACCGCCTTGCGCGCCAGGACCAGCGCCAGTGCCGCGATGCCGATCAGCACCCAAGGATCGAGGTTCCAGCTGGACCACAGCTGGTCCGGCGCCGGTGCCGGGCCGCAATAGGGCATCAGCGCCTGTGTCATCGTCTCTCCTTGGTTGCGGATCGCGGGCGGGCGCGCGCAATGTCGTTCCCCAACAATGGCCTGCGCCCCGGGTTCCATGCAAGCATTCGGAACTGCGTGCAAGCGGTCGCGTTGGCCCCCCATGACCGTCGCCCCAAGCCAGAATCCCGACGCCCATATCCGACCCTGCGACCGCACATGGGCCGTGCGGTTGCAGGCCGCGGGCTGGGTCCTCTTGGCGTTGGCGGCCCTGATCCTGCCCTTTGCGGTGATCCTGGCCGGCGATCCGCCGCGGGATGCGGCCTTCACGCAGACGATGGCCTTTGGGCTTGGCTTCGGGGCGCTGGCGCTGGTCGTACTGCAATTCGCGTTGACCGGACGGCTGAAGCCGCTGCTGCGTCCGTTCGGTGCCGACATCATCCCGGTCTTTCACCGGTTCCTCAGCTGGGGGGCGGTGGCGCTGATGCTGGGGCATTTCGCGATGATGTACATCTGGCACAAGGACGACATGGGCGTCCTGAACCCGCTGAAGGCCGATCCCTACATGACGGCGGGTCGGGTTGCGCTGGTCTGCTTCGGGGCGATGGTGATCACGTCGGAATTCCGCCAGTGGCTGCGGCTGGACTATCTGTGGTGGCGGTACCTGCATGTTGGTTTGGCGCTGACCGGCTTTGCGGCGGCGATCTGGCATGTGCTGGGGGCGGGGCATTTCACCGGGGCCGACGGGACGCGGGGGCTGTGGCTGGCGATCACGCTGGCTTGGGGCGGGCTGATCGCCTACACGCGCGTGCTGCGCCCCTGGCGACAGTCGCGCAACCCGTGGCGCGTGATCGAGAACCGTGACGAGGGTGACGGCATCCGCACCCTGGTCCTGCGCCCCGAGGGACGTGCGCTGCGCAACTGGCGGCCGGGACAGTTCGCATGGCTGGCCGTTGGCGGCACGCCCTATTCGCTGCGCGAACATCCGTTCTCGATCTCGACCGCGCCGGACAAGGGGCCGGACATCAGCTTTTCCATCAAGCCCTTGGGGGACGACAGCCGCCGCCTGTCGCAGACGCCGGTGGGCAGCGTGGCCTGGATCGACGGGCCCTATGGCGTCTTCACCATCGACCGCGAGTCCGATGCCGAAGGGTTCGTGATGATCGCGGGCGGCGTGGGCATCACGCCCATCCTGGCCAACCTTCACGCGCTGCAAGCCCGCCGCGATCCGCGCACCATCCACCTGCTTTATGCGAACAAGGACTGGGACGACGTGCCGTTCCGCGATCAGTTGGCCCGCATCGCCCAGGACATCGACCTGCGCGTGACCCATGTGATCGAGGAGCCGCCCGAACCCTGGGACACGGGCGGCCACGTGGCGGTCAAGGGGCGGATCGACGCCGCGATGCTGGACCAGGTGCTGCCCGACCGGACGCGTCACTGGCCGCACATGATGTGCGGGCCTGCGCCGATGCTTGCGGCAATTCGTGCAGGGCTGGCGGGCAGAGGCACGCCCCTGTCCGCGATCCACGCCGAAATCTTCGAGATGGTGTGACGGATGCGCCCGCGTCTTGCCTTGGCCTTGGCCATCCTGCTGATCGCCGTGACGGTGGCTTGTGCCATCGTCATGGCCAGCTTGACGTCAGGCGGCGGTGACGCGCCAGATGATGTCGCCCACGTCGTCGGCCACCAGAAGCGACTTTGCGTCGGCGCCGATGGCGACGCCCACGGGACGGCCATAGGCGGTCTTTTCGTCATCCGACAGGAAGCCTGACAGGATGTCGCGCGGCGGGCCCGACGGCTTGCCGCCTGCGAACGGCACGAAGATCACCCGGTACCCGCTGAGGGTCGAGCGGTTCCACGACCCGTGCTGGCCGATGACCATTCCGTCGGGAAAGCCGGGCAGGGTGCCTGCGGGCATCCAGCACAGACCCAGGGAGGCGGTATGCCCGCCCAGGGCATAGTCCGGCGTGATGGCGCGGGCGACCAGCGCCGGATCCTGCGGCACGCGGTCGTCGACGGTCTGGCCCCAATAGCAGTAGGGCCAGCCATAGAACCCGCCCTCGCGCACGGATGTCAGGTAATCGGGCGGCGTCTCGTCGCCCAGGCCGTCGCGTTCGTTGACCACCGTCCACAGGGTGCCGGTCGACGGCTCCCACGCCATGCCGACCGCGTTTCGCAGCCCCGAGGCGAAGATGCCGGCCTGTTCGGTCTCCAGGTCCAGACGCCAGATGGCGGCGCGGCCCTCTTCGGCTTCCATGCCCTGATCGCCGATGTTGCTCAGCGATCCGACGCCGGCATAAAGGCTGGCACCGTCGGGCGACACGATCAGGCTGCGCGTCCAGTGGCCGTTGGGCTTGAACGTGACCAGCCTGCGTCCCGCCGCGGTGATCGTCGTCTGGCCCGCCTCATAGGGGAAAGCGACGATCCCGTCCGTGTTGCCGACATAGAAGGTGTCACCCACCAGTGCCATGCCGAAGGGCTGGTTCTGCCGCTCCAGGAAAACCTCGCGTGTCTCGGCCACGCCGTCGCCGTCGGTGTCGCGCCACAGCGTGATGCGGTTCGCGCTGGTGCCGATGGCGCGGGCGCGGCGCATGGTGGCCTGGGCCGCGTGGTCCATCAGCGTCTTGGGCGGATTGGGCTGCTCCTTGGATTCGGCCACCAGCACGTCGCCGTTCGGCAGCACCTCGATCCAGCGGGGATGCTCCAACCCCGAGGCGAAGGCGTTGACCGCCAGACCCGGTGCCGTGTCGGGGACATGGCCCGGCGCCCAGCCCTTGGCGGTCGGCATCTTCAGCGTCATGATACCCTGGCGCTTGGCGTCGGGAATGGTCGGTGCAGTTCCGACCGCCTGAACCTTTGGCGCGCCGAACCGCCTGATTGCCACCATCGTGCCGCCCACGACCGCCGTCGCCCGTGCCAGAAAATCCATCATCCGCCCCCTTGCTGTCGAAGCCGCACCTTAGCGACCCCTGCCGGGGCGTCAAACGCTGATGGTGTCGCAACCCCGGCGGCGATGCCCTACCAGCCCGCGGCGCGCCGGGGTTCGACGGCTGCGGGACGCAGGGCCTGCTGAGGCGTGGTGCGGAACTGGCGCGCCTTGCTTGCCAGCTGATCGGTCTGCTCCTCCAGCGCGCGGGCGGCGGCGGTCGTCTCCTCGACCATGGCGGCGTTCTGCTGGGTGACCTTGTCCATCTGGTCGGCCCCCGCCGACAGCGCGCGCAGGCTTTGCGACTGTTCGCGCGCGCTGGAGGCGATCATGGTGATGATCGTGCGCACCGCCGACACCTCCTCGACGATCGTGACCAGCGATGCGCCCGAGCTGCGCACCAGGCCCGCCCCCTCGCGGACATGGACGGTCGAGGCGCCGATCAGGTCCTTGATCTGATGCGCGGCCTCGGCGGTCTTGTGGGCCAGGGCGCGGACCTCGTGGGCGACGACCGCAAAACCGCGCCCGGCCTCTCCGGCGCGCGCGGCCTCGATGCCCGCGTTCAACGCCAGCAGGTTGGTCTGGAACGCGATCTCGTCGATGACGGTGATGATGGTGCCGATCTGGCGGGTCGATTCCTCGATCTCGCCCACGGCACCCACGGCCTTCTGGACGATCTCTCCGCCGCCTTGCGCGTTGCGCTGCGCGGTCTCGGCGCTGGTCTGGGCGGTGGACACGCCCTCGGCCGCCTGATCGACGCCGCGCGACACCTCGTTCAGGGCGGCCACGGTCTCCTCCAGGTTGGCGGCCTGCTGTTCGGTGCGGTGCGCCAGGTCATGGGCGGCGGCGCTGATCTCGGCCAGGCCGCCGCGGATGACGGCCACACCGTCGACCACCAGCCCCAGGGCCTCGTCCAGCTGACCGAGTGAGGTGTTGAACTGATCCTTGACCGCATCGAACTCGGGCGCGACCGGGTCGGTGATGCGCACCGTCAGATCGCCTCGGCTGAGCCGGTCGAAGCCGGTGCTGATCGCCCCCACGAAATGCTGCAGCTGGGCGGCGCGCAGGTTGGTCTGTTCGACCATCTCGGCCTGCCGCGCGTTCACGGCATCGGCGTCGCGCGCCAGGCGGTCGCGGTCGATGGTGGCGGCGCGGAACGTCTCGACCGCGCGGGCCATGGCGCCGATCTCGTCCCTGCGGGCGGCGCCGGGGACGGTGTCGTCGGTCTGGCCCTGGGCCAGGCGCCCCATCATCGCGGTCAGCGCCTTGATGGGCTTGCTGATGCTGCGCGACAGCGGGATGGCGCAGGCGATCAGCGCCAGAAGCAGCAGCCCCGACCACAGCCCGCTGCGCCGCATCTCGGCCATGAAGTCGGCAGTGATGTCGTCCACGTAAAGACCCGCGCCGACCGTCCAGCCCCAAGGCGCGAACAGCGTGGAATAGGACAGCTTGGGCAGCGGATCGCCCCCCGACAGGCGCGCGACGAAATATTCGGTAAAGCCGCCCCCCTCGCGCGCGGTCACGATCATCTCGCGGATGTGCAGCTTGCCGTTGGCATCGGTGGCCTCCCACGCATTCGTGCCCTCGCGTTCGGTATCGGGATGCATGACCCGCAGACCCTGGGGGTCGTAGATGAAGACATAGTCGTCGTCGCCATAGCGGATGGCGCGGGCGGCCTCCTTGGCGCGGTGCTGGGCCTCGTCCAGGGTCATCGCGCCGGACTGGGCCTGGGCTGCGAAATGGGTCAGCATGCTGACCGTGCTTTCGACCTGGGTCGCGATCAGCTCCTTGCGGTCCTTCCACAGAAGGTGGTGCAGCGAGGACAGCTGCAGCGACATCGCAAGGATGCTGAGCGCGACGGCAACCCCGGTCAGCAGGGTCAGTTTACGTGAGATTCCAAAGGTCATGCAGCGGCCTTCCCGGTGTGATCCGACAAGACATAGCGGCGACACATGAACGGATCGTTGACGCCGGCAGGGAATTGCACGTCGTGCGAATTGCGCCGACAGTGGCGGTAGACCGACACGGGGGACCAGACGATGTGCAGACAGTGCAACTATACCATCCATGCGGCGCAGCATCACCTGGGCTGGGACAACGCGATCGCCCCGGTCCAGACCGTGGCGCCGGGATCGACGATCCGCTTTGCCTGCATGGAGGCGTCGGGCGGGCAGCTGAACCTGTCCAGCACCGCGGACGACATCGCCACGCTGGATTTCGGGCGCATCAACCCGGTCAACGGGCCGATCCATGTCGACGGGGCCGAACCCGGCGACGCGCTGAAGATCACGCTGGTCGATTTCGCCCCGCAGGCGCAGGACGGGCAGGGTTGGGGCTGGACCGCGAACATTCCGGGGTTCGGTCTGCTGGCGGACCAGTTCCCCGACCCCGCCCTGACGCTGTGGCGCTATGATGCGGCGACGCTGGCGCCGGCGCTTTGGGGCAGTCACGGCCGGGTCGGGCTGAAGCCCTTTGCCGGGACAATCGGCGTGGCCCTGGCAGAGCCGGGTACCCATTCCATCGTCCCGCCGCGGCGCACGGGCGGCAATCTGGACATCCGCGACCTGTCGCGCGGGGCCGAACTGTATCTGCCGGTCGAGGTGGCGGGCGCGCTGTTCTCGGTGGGCGACACCCATGCCGCGCAGGGCGACGGAGAGGTCTGCGGCACCGCCATCGAAAGCCCGATGGACGTCACGCTGACGCTGGACCTGGTCAAGGGCACGAACTTGGCGATGCCGCGGTTCACCACGCCAGGACCGGTCACGCCGCACCTGGACGCCAAGGGGTACGAGGTCACGACCGGCATCGGCCCCGACCTGATGACCGGCGCGCGGCAGGCGGTCGAACAGATGGTCGATCTGCTGTGCGCGCGCCACGGCATGCCCGCGGTCGAGGCCTACATGCTGGTGTCCACCTGCGGCGATCTGCGGATCTCGGAGATCGTCGACATGCCGAACTGGGTCGTGTCGTTCTATTTCCCGCGCTCGGTCTTCGAATGACCGACCCGCATCCCTGGGCCGCGGGGCTGGACAGCCTGCACGACCAGGTCTGGCTGCGGTTGCAACGCGGCGTGGCCGACCGGCATGCGCCCGCCCGCCACCCGGTGCTGGCCACCGTCACGCCGGGCGGCATGCCGCAGGCGCGCACGGTCGTGCTGCGCGGGGCCGACCCCGACGAAGCCGTGCTGGAGGTTCACACCGACCTTCTGTCCGCGAAGGTGGGCGATCTGCGCGTCAACCCGATGGCGGCGCTGCATGTCTGGGACGCTGGCGCGCATCTGCAGACGCGGATCGAAGCCCGGGCCACGATCCTGACGGGCGCGGCGGTCGCGCAGGACTGGGCGCGCGTGCCCGACCCGTCGCGACAGAGCTATGGCTCTCAGCCGCCGCCCGGCACGCCCATCGACGATGCGCTGGCCTGTGCGAAACGCCCGGACGCCGCCTGTTTCGCGGTGCTGCGCCTGACGGTGCTGGCCATCGACGCGGTGCATCTGGGCCCGCAGCACCGCCGCGCGCGATACACGCGCGAGACGGGCTGGCGCGGACAGTGGCTGGCGCCCTAGACCATCACGAAATGGCGATCCGACACCTGGCGCCAGTCGCGCTTGGGCGGTTCGAACCCCATCGGACGGACGGGGCTTTTCAGCTCATCGACCTGCATGGCGCGGCGCAGGCCCCGGCGCGCGGGGTCCGGGACCGGTACGGCCGCGATCAGCTTCTTCGTGTAGGGATGCTGCGGGTCGGCAAAGATCGCCTCGCGCGGGCCGATCTCGACGATCTCGCCCAGATACATCACCGCGACACGATGGCTGACGCGTTCGACCACCGCCATGTCGTGGCTGATGAACAGATAGGCGATGCTCAGACGCTCCTGCAGGTCCATCAGCAGGTTGCAGACCTGCGCCTTGATCGACACGTCCAGCGCGGACACGCTCTCATCGGCCACGATCACCTTGGGGTTCAGGCCTAGAACGCGCGCGATCGCCACGCGCTGGCGCTGCCCGCCGCTGAATTCGTGCGGATAGCGGTCCAGCATGGACCCGTCCAGGCCGACCTGGGCCAGCAGTTCGGCGGCGCGGTCGCGCGCCTCGGCCCGGCCGGCCAGCTTGTGCGCCAGGATCGGCTCTGCCACGGTCTGGCCCACCGTCATGCGCGGGTTCAGGCTGGAGAACGGATCCTGAAAGATCATCTGCCCCGACCGACGCATCCGGCGCAGATCGGCCGGGCCGGCCTTCAGCACATCGAACCCGTCCAGCGTCACCTGACCCGATTCCGGCTGGACCAGCCGCAGGATCGACCGCCCCGTCGTCGATTTCCCACAGCCGGATTCGCCCACCAGCGACAGCGTCTCTCCCTGCCACAGATCAAAGCTCAGATTTTCGACCGCGTGGACCTTGCCCGTCGGGCGGCCCAGAAGGTCCGACCCCGCGGCAAAGCGCGTCACCAGGTTCCTGACCGACAGGACCGGGGTCGCGCTGCGGTCCACGGTGTCGACCACCGCGGGCTGGGCCGCGATCGCGCCGCTGGCCATGTCGACCTTGGGAAAGCGCAGCGGCCAGCGCTGGCCCGCCATCTGCCCAAGCCGCGGCACCGCGGCCAGCAGCGCGCGGGTATAGGGGTGGCCCGCATCCTGGAACAGGCCCGCGGTGGTGCCGGTCTCGACGTGATCGCCGCGGAACATGACCACGGTGCGGTCGGCGATCTCGGCGACCACGCCCATGTCATGGGTGATGAACAGGACGGCCATGCCCTGCTCCTCCTGGATCTCCTTGATCAGGTCCAGGATCTGGCCCTGGATGGTCACGTCCAGCGCCGTCGTCGGCTCATCGGCGATCAGCAGGCGCGGGCGCGCGGCCAGGGCCATCGCGATCATCACCCGCTGGCGCATCCCGCCCGAGAACTGGTGCGGATAGTCCCTGATGCGCGCCGCCGCATTGGGGATGCGCACGCGGTCCATCAGGCGCAGCACCTCGGCCCCGACCTGGTCGCGGGGCACCTGGCCATGGCGGATCAGCAACTCCGCGATCTGGTCGCCCACCGGAAAGACCGGGTTCAGCGAGGACATCGGTTCCTGAAAGATCATCGCGATGTCGTTGCCGCGGACCCGGCGCATCTCCTGTTCGGACAGGCGCGTCAGGTCGCGCCCGCCCAAGAGGACCTGTCCGGTGACGCGGGCGCGCTTGTCCAGCAGGCCCATGATCGCCAGCGACGTGACGCTTTTGCCCGATCCGCTTTCGCCGACGATGGCCACGGTCTCTCCGGCTGCCACGTCGAAGCTGATGTTGCGCACGACCTCCTTCATCCCGTCATCCGTGGGGAAGGAGACGGACAGGCCGCGCAGGCTGAGGATGGGATCCGTCATCCTACCGCCCCGCCGCATAGGCCTGCATCAGCCGCGGCGTCGCGGCCGCGCGCAGAAGGCCCTGCGCATCGCGGCTGGCCGCGGTCAGGCGGCCGATGTCCCAAGGGCCGGTGACGGTCACGTCATGGCCGCGCCGGCGCAGCTCGTCGATGGTGGCTTGGCCCACGCGATCCTCGATCAGCATGCCCCCCGGTGCCGCGGTGCGCGGGTGGAACGAGGCCGGGAAATGCGTCGAGTGGAACAGCGGCGCGTCGATGGCCGCCTGCAGGTTCGGCTCGAAATGGACGTGGCGCAGGAAGAAGACCAGCTGCCACTGGTCCTGCTGATCGCCGCCGGGCGTGCCGAAGGACAGATGCGGCACCCCGTCGCGCAGCGCAAGCGACGGCGTCAGCGTGGTGCGCGGCCGCCGCCCCGGCGCCAGCGACGTGGGCAGGCCGGGCTGCAGCCAGAACATCTGCGCCCGGCTGTTCAGGCAGAAGCCCAGCTCGGGGATGATCGGCGACGACTGCAGCCAGCCGCCCGAGGGCGTGGTGGACACCATGTTGCCCCACCGGTCGATCACGTCGATATGCACGGTATCGCCGCGCTTTTCCGACAGATGCGCCATGGTCGGCTCATAGACCGCGCCCTTGCCCAGGCCGTCCAGCAGCGACAGGGTGCGGGCGCGCTGATCCTCGAACCCCGGCACGGTGCCGGGGCGCAGGTGCAGCGACGCGCGGTCGCCGATCAGGGCGCGGCGGTCGGCGGCGTAGGCGTCCGACAGCAGCGCCTCCATCGGCACGTCGTGCATCGAGGGGTCGCCGTAATAGACCTCGCGGTCGGCATAGGACAGCTTCATCGTCTCGATGACGGTATGGACGAAGTCGGGACCGTTCGGGTCCATCGCGGCGATGTCGATGCCCTCCAGGATCTTCAGCCCCTGCAGCAGCACCGGCCCCTGGCCCCAGGGCCCGGTCTTGGCGATGGACCAGCCGTGATAGTCGGCCCAGGTCGGTTCCTCGGTCGTGGCGGCATAGCCGGCCATGTCGTCGGCGCTGAGGACGCCGCGATGCTTGGCACCGCTGCCGTCCATCACCTCGGTCGTGCGGCAGAAGCGGTCGATCGCCTCGGCCACGAAACCGCGATAGAAGGCGTCGCGTGCGGCCTGCACGCCCGCCTCGCGCGTGGGGGCGCCCTCGGAGGCTTCGACGATGCGGCTGTAAGTGTCTGCCAGCGCGTCGTTCTTGAACAGCGCGCCCGCCTGCGGGGCCTGCCCGCCGGGCAGCCAGGTCGCGTGCGACGTGGGCCATTCCGCGGCGAAGAAATCGGCCAGGCCGGCGATGCTGTCGGCCACGCGGGGCAGCATCGGATGGCCGTGGCGGGCATAGTGGATGGCGGGGGCCAGAGCCTCGGCCACGCTCATCGTGCCGTGGTCCTGCAGCATCAGCATCCAGCCGTCGAAGGCGCCGGGGATGACGGTGGCCAGCAGACCGTTGCCGGGGATCAGGTCGATCCCCTCGGCGCGGTAATGCTCGATGGTGGCACCGGCCGGGGCGGGGCCCTGGGCGCAGATCACCTGAGTCTTTCCGGTCTTGGCCGAATGGATGATCGCGGGCAGATCACCCGCCGGGCCGTTCAGATGCGGCTCCACGATCTGCAGCACGAAGCCGGTGGCGACGGCGGCGTCGAAGGCATTGCCGCCCTTTTCCAGGATCGCCATGCCCACGGCGGTCGCGATCCAATGGGTCGAGGTGACGACGCCGAAGGTGCCGGTGATCTCGGGGCGGGTGGTGAATTGGGTCATGACGACTCCTTGCAATGTCAGTGTTCGCGCGGGTCCAGCGCATCGCGCAGCCCGTCGCCGATCAGGTTGAAGCCGATGACGACCAGAAAGATCGCGGCCCCCGGCCACCAGGCCATCCAGGGCGCCTGCGTCAGGAAGTTCTTGGCCACGTTCAGCATCGACCCCCAGCTGGGCGCGGGGGCCTGCTGGCCCAGGCCCAGGAAGGACAGCGACGCCTCAGCGATGATGGCGGTGGCGATGGTCAGCGTGGCCTGCACGATGATCGGCGGCACGATGTTCGGCAGGATGTAGCGGCCCATGATCGCCATGTGACCCAGGCCGATGGCGCGGGCGCCCTCGACGTAATCCTCGGTCTTGACGGACATGACCTGCGCGCGGGTCAGGCGGATGAAGATCGGCATGGCCGATAGGCCGATGGCGATCATGGCATTGGTCAGGCTGGGCCCCAGGAAGGCGGCCAGGGCGATCGCCATGATCAGGAAGGGCATCGCCAGAAGCGCATCGGTGAAGCGAGAGATGATCGTGTCGGTCCAGCCGCCGAAATAGCCCGCGATCAGCCCGATGGGTACGCCGGTGACGACGGCGATCGCCACAGAGATCACCCCCGCCATCAGCGACGCCTGCGCGCCCCAGATCATCCGGGACAGGATGTCGCGGCCGATCTCGTCCGAGCCCAGCCAGTATTCGGCCGAGGGCGGCAGCCGGATCGCAGTCCAGCTGGTGGCCAGCGGGTCGGCGATGGGCAGGATCGGCGCGGCCAAGGCCAGAAGGACGAAGAAGGCCACGATGATGCCACCGACCAAGGCCGCGCGGTTGCGCCGGAACTTGCGCCAGAAGCGGCTTTTGGCGCGGGGGGCGTGCATGTCGATGGCGGTCATAGGGCGGCCCTCATCCGGGGGTTCAGCATCACGGACAGCACGTCCGCGACCAGGTTCATCAGCAGGAAACCGACGGCGGTGCACAGCACGACCCCCTGCACCACGGCATAGTCGCGGTTGAACACCGCATCGACGATCAGCTTGCCGAAACCCGGAATGGTGAAGATCTGTTCGGTCAGCACCGCGCCCGCCAGCAATTCGCCGAACAGCAGCGCGGTCAGCGTGATGACCGGCAAAAGCGCGTTCCTGAAGCTGTGCTTCAGCACCACCTGGCGACCGGTCAGGCCCTTGGCCCGCGCCGTGCGGATATAGTCCGCCGACAGCACGCCCAGCATGGATGACCGGGTGTGGCGCATCAGCGTCGCGGCCAGCCCCGTACCCAGCACGAAAGCCGGCATGATCATCGTCTGCAGCGAGCGGACCGGATCGACGAAGATCGATTCATATCCCGATGCCGGCAGCCAGCCCAAGTTCACCGATACCAGCAGGATCAGCATGATCCCCAGCCAGAAATTCGGGATGGACAGACCCGACAACGCCACGAAATTGGCCAGCCAGTCGGTCACGCTGCCCTTGCGCACCGCCGCGATGATGCCTGCGGGAATGCCGATCAGCATCGCGAAGATCATCGACATGACCGCCAGCTGGATGGTCACCGGCAGCTTCTGCACGATCAGCTGCGACACGGGTTCCCCGGTCCGCAGCGAGGTGCCCAGATCGCCCGTCACCACGCCCCCCAGCCAGCGCAGGTACTGGACCGGCACGGGGTCGTCCAGGTGCAGCTGTTCGCGGATGCGGGCCAGGGTCTCGGGGTCGCGCTCCTCTCCGGCCATGGCCAAGACGGGATCGCCGGGCAGCAGCATCTGCAGCCCGAAGACCAGCATCGACACGATCAGCAGCGTCGGCAGGGCGACCATCAGCCGCTTGGCGATATAGATCAGCATGGGGGTCCTTTCACCATCGGTGCGGGGGCGCGGCGGGCGCGCCCCCGGTCATGGTCACTCGGCCAGGGTGACGTCCTGCAGGCGGATCATCCCGTCGGGCAGCGCCTTGAAGCCTTGGACCTTGTCGTCCAGCGCAAAGATGTAGGTCTGGTGGCCCAGATAGATCACCGGCAGGTCCTGGTTCAGGATCACGCCGGCCTCGTCGTAGAGCGCCTTGCGGGCGGCGGGGTCGGTGACGGCGCGCGCCTCGTTCAGCAGGCGGTCGACCTCGGGGTTGCAGTACTTCGGGTCGTTGATCCCGCCCTCGCAGGTGACGAACTGGTGCAGGTTGCCGTCCGGGTCGGGACGCCCCGACCAGTCCGACCGCGACAGCTGGAAGTTGCCCGCCGTCTGCTCCGACAGAAGCGTCGCGAACTCGGTCGCGCGCAGGGTGACGTCAAAGCCCGCCTCGGCCACCATCGCCTGGACGACCTGCATCATCTGGGTGACGACGGGGTTGTTGGCATGCTGGATCTCGACCGCGACGCGCTCCTGTCCGGCCTCGGCCAGCAGGGCCTTGGCGGCCTCGACGTCGCGGGCGGGAACGGGCAGATCCTGGTTGTACCATTGCGAGGTCGGCGGGAAGGGCTGGTTGCCCGCGCGCGCCGTGCCGTCGAACACGACCTGGTTCAGCGCCTCGCGGTCGATGGCCAGCGAGAAGGCCTGGCGGACGCGCGCGTCCTCTCCCATCGGGGTCAGGGCGCGGTCGCCGTTGCCGATGTTGGCATAGATCGCCATGTAGCCCAGGCCCACGACCTCCTGCAGGCTCAGCCCGTCGGTCTGGTTGACGGTGCCCACGTCGGTGGCGGCGATCCGTTCGACCATGTCCAGCTCTCCGGACTGCAGGTTGGCCAGGCGCACGGTGGTGTCGGGAATCGGGCGATAGGTGACGCGTTCGATCTTGATGCGGTCCGCGTCATAGTAATCCGCGAACTTCTCCAGCACGATGCGGTCCTGCTGGATGCGTTCGACGAACTTGAACGGACCCGAACAGACCGGGTTCTGGCCGAAATCGGCGCCTGCCGCCTCGGCCGCGGTTGGTGAGATCATCATCCCCGCCCGGTCCGACAGCTGCGCGATCAGCGACGCGTCCGGCGCGGTCAGCGTGAAGGTCACCTGCAGCGGTCCCGTCGCCTCGACCGAGGCGACCGAGGACAGCTCGGACTTGCGCCGCGATTCCGGCAGGGTCATCGACCGGGTGATGTTGGCCACCACCGCATCGGCATCGAACGCCGTTCCGTCGTGGAATACCACGTCGTCGCGCAGGTTCATGACCAGCTGCAGCCCGTCGTCGGAATAGGTCCAGTCCGTCGCCAGCATCGGGATGATCTGCGCGTCGGCGTCCAGGTCGACCAGCTTGTCGCACAGGCCCGCATAGACGATGCGGCCCACGAAGGTGCGCGACTGGTCGGGGTCCAGGATGTCCGCGTCGTCGCCCAGGCCGATGCGCATCTCCTGTGCGGCGGCGGGCAGGGCGGTCAGCAGCGCGGCAAGCGCGGTGGCGGTCAGCAGATGGCGGGTCATGGGATGTCCTTCCTGATGGGGGTCAAGCATGGGCCGGTTGGTCCGGCCTTCCGGTATCGGTTGCGGGCAGGTCGGCCGATCCAAGGCGGATCAGCTTTTCCTGAAGCATCAGCAGATGCAGACGCATCTGTTCGGCGGCCGCCTGCGGGTCGCGGGCGGCGATGGCGTCGACGATGGCGCGGTGCTGGGCCACGGGCAGCGCGTGACCGGCCAGGCCACCCCGCGCGCGTTCGCGCACCGCCTGCCAGGCGGGGTCCTGGCGGATGCGGTTGACCACGTCGAACAGCGACAGGAACAGCGCATTGCCGGCGGCCTCGGCGATCTGGCGGTGCAGGGTGCCGTCCCACAGCTCTCCCTCGTCGGCGTCGACGCATTGCGCGATGCGGTCCGACAATTCGTGCATGCGGGCGATCTGGACCGGCTTTGCGCGCAGCGCGGCAAGGGCCGCCAGCTGCGGCTCCAGGCGCAGGCGCACCTCCATGATCTCGAAGAAATCGGTCGCGGGGGCGGCGCTGTCGATCTGACCACCGACGAAGGTTCCGGCGCCCTGGCGGCGGGTGATGCGGCCCTCGGCCTCCAGCACCTCCAGCGCGCGGCGGATCGCGCGGCGGCCGATGCCCATCTGCTCGGACAGCTGTCGTTCGGTCGGCAGGCGGGTGCCGTTCGGATGACCCGGATCGTCCACCCAAGCGCGCAGCTGTTCCAGCGCATAGGCAGAGGTCATGTTTCCCTGACCCCTGGCGGGACCGTCATCGGCAAAGGGAAGATCAGGCATGTCCATGAAGCGAACCAATCCGTTATTGGTTCATGCTGTCACAAATCTGCCGTCACGCAAGCGCGATGACGCGTGATCAACCGTGATTCAGCGGCTGCACAGCGGATACCGGCTCTCGCGCCTTTGTTCGGTGGGTCAGAAATGCGAACCATTACAGTGCAATGGTTTGCCCGTGCTCCATCAATGACGTCGACTGCCCGAAGTTTAAGCGTTGCGATAAAATGCAACCTTATGATGAGGCGAATCCGCCGACCTGCCTGTCTGGAAAGCCGGACGTCCGGGAATCAGGTGCGATGGGCCTCTCCTCATGGATCGAGCTCGGCGTCGTTACGACTTGTCCCCGCGCCATCACGTTAACCAAGACGTTGACCCTGAATGTTCGGCATGCAGGGGTCATGTGCTGGATGATCTCGCACGCCCTCGCGGATGAATATGCCCTGCTGGCATCGTCCGACCAACCCTGGCGTCGGTCCCCGGCGGCGAAGCGATTTATTTGCGTCAGAGGTCGCGCAGGACACATGGCAGCAGCGCCTGCCTCCTGGGCGACTATCGCAGCGCATTGCGAATTATGGAGGAACGCGGTGTTACGTTATCAGCAGGCCGGGGACGGTGCCTGGCCGCCGCATTCGGTTCGCCAAACGGTTCAAACATGCATCTCGACGGCCCGCGGCGAAGCCGTGCAGTCCACTAGGCAACCATCGGATGCCGGGTGTCACCGATCTCACCCCCTCAAAGACGATGGTCATGCAAACCCGCGGCGCAACCGTTATTGGCCATCCTGCTGCGGCACTCTCACCTTCGGACTTGCGACCATGAACGCGGCGATTGGTGGGCAACGTCGGCACGTATCGTTGGGTGCGAACGGAGATTCCTCAGGGCACCGGCGTAGGTTGGTACCACTGTGCCGCTACTTGGTGGCGTGACAGGTGCAGCGGTCAAGGTCCTGCAACAAAGAGATTTTCTACGGTTACCCCCGGAACTGTCCCCGGAAACTGTGGATAACCTGGATCACCAGCGCAGCAGCTTGTGACCCGCCACGGCCCCGGCCACGGATGCCAGCACGATCGCCGCGCCGTACCAGAACACATAGAACAGCGGCGAATCCTCGGTGCAGGACAGGGCATAGCCGGTCGCCGCACCGGCGCCTGCCGCAAGTCCGATCAGCGCGCCGGCCAGGACGGGATGCGTGCTGGCGCCGCGACGCATCAGCCGCACGCCTGCAAACAGGGGTGCTGCCGACAGGGCCAGCACCGCGGGCACGCAGGTATCGGCCGAATGGCCCAGCCAGTCATGGGCCAGCCGATCGACGGGCGTCGCGACCAGGGCCCAGACCGCCAGGGCCAGCGCCAAGGCGGCGGGCACCGCCAGGGGCCACAGCCCGATACGCGCGCCGGGCCGTGCCAGCCGCACCGCCATGGGCCAGGCCAGCATCAGCACCATCAGCGGCAGCAGCGGCTTGGCCAGGGTTACCGGCGCGGCCAGCGATGCGGCCAGATCGGGGCGCGGCCCGGACAGCGCCATCTGCAGCGCAAGGCCCAGCAGCGCCGTCCCGGCCATCGTGGCGATCATCCGCGCCGGAGAGAACCGCGTCGAGGGCAGGGGTTCGGCCGCCAGTCGCGCAATCAGCGCCTCGGTCGAGGAGGGTTGTGTCATTCGCGTGTTCCCAGTCCGATGGCGGACAGCTTCTTCATGGCGCGGTGCAGGGCGACCCGGACCGCGCTGTCGGTCATGCCAAGGCGGGCAGCGACGTCGTCGGCACTGTCCCCCTCGATGCCCATGGCGCGGACGATGCCCGCGGACCGCGCGTCGATGCGCGCCAGCAGCACCCCCAGGTCGCGGGCGGCGGTGGGGTCGTCGGTGCGGCCGTCGGCCATGATCTCGGCAAAGTCGTGGATGGGCAGGTGGACGCGGCTGCCCCGTCTGCGGAACGCGTCGATCACCTTGTAGCGGGTGACCGCGTACAGCCAGGGACGCAGGGGCGTGTCCGGCTGCCAGCTGTCGCGTTTCAAGTGAATGGCCAGCAGCACCTCCTGGACGACATCCTCGTGCAGGTCGCGGGGCAGGCTGCGCCCGCGGGCCCGCACCACGGCGCGGATCAGCGGCGTGACCTGGGTCAGGAACCGGGCCATGGCGCGGCTGTCGCCGGCCTGCGCCGCCGCCAGAAGTGCCGCCCATTCGGTGCCGTCCTGCTGCATGCCCCGCCTCCGCGCGCCTGTCCTCAGGCTAGCCGCAGGGATGCCCACCCCGCAAGGCACGATGGCGGGAACGGCGATCACGCCGGCACCCGGCGGGTCTGCAGGACGTGGTCCAGCGACCACCGCCCCGGCCCATGCGCGATCAGCGCCAGGAAGGCGGCGGCCCACAGCCCGTGCGTGATCCAGGCCGAGGGATAGACGAAGATCTGGATCGTCGCCGTCATCGCCAGAAGCGCCAGCGCCGACAGCCGCGTCATCAGCCCCAGGATCAGCAGCACCGGCAGCAGGTGTTCGGCCAGGGTCGCGGCCACCGCTGCCCAGTCCGACGGGATCACGGGCAGGGCGTATTCGTGTTCGAACAGGAACCAGGTGCTGTCCTTGATGGACAGGCCGTCGACCTTGGTGCGGCCCGACTGCCAGAAGACCGCCGCCGGAAACACGCGCAGGGCCAGCCCGGCAAGGTCGGTCAGGATGGGGGTCATGGCACGGTCTCCTGGTCGGTCAGGCTGCCGGACCGCATCAGGTGCAGCAGCAGCGGTTGAGGGTCGTGGTCGGCCTGCACCGCCCGGGCGGCCCGGGCGGCCTGCGTCAGCGTTCCCGCAGGCAGGGCCGCGATCATCGCGGCGTCGGCGGGGCTGATCGCGGTGACCGGAACGCCCCAGGACGGATCGCGCAGGATCAGCGCGATCTGGGGTCCCGCGGGGACAGGGCCGGGGGTGGCGCCGGGTTGGTTCATCGCCCAGACCGCGACGCCCGCATGGCGCAGCGGCAGCACGATGACCGACGGGTGCAGGCCCAGCCTCAGCAAGGCCGGGTCTGCGCGGGTCAGGCGGTCCGGGCGGACCGGGACAGCGTCGGCCGCGTGAAAGGCCAGCCCACGAGCATGTTCGATCCGCGCGACGTCGGCTATCCAGGGCCAGGCGGCCAGCGGCGGGAAATCGGCCAGAAAGGCCGCGAACCCCGCGCCCCATTCGGCCATCACCGGCGACCGGGGGCGGTCGGTCGCGACGAAGCTTGCGGCCAGCGCGGCGAAATAGTCGGCCCCAACCAGCCGGCGGATGACGGGAAAACGCTGTGCCAGCGCGGCGGACAGGCCCACCGCCACGTTGTTGCGATAGACGGCGAAACGGCGCTCGGCCTCGGGGCCGGTCACGCCGGGGGGCAGCGGCCCGCCGCGCAGCGCGACGTCGAAGGCCGTGGTGAAATGGGCGTGCTCAGACGGCATGGGCCAGCCCCGCATGGCGCAGGATGGCGTCGGCCCGCGCGGCCTCGGCCGCGAGGATCGGCCAGTCGGGCAGGTCGTTGTCCCATTCGACCAGCGTCGCCAGCGGGCCCTGGCGCGCGATGACCTTTGCATAAAGCGCCCAGACCGGGTCGGCGACGGCACTGCCGTGATCGTCGATCAGCAGCAGGCCCGAGGGCAGGTCCTCGGTCGCATGGCCGCCCAGGTGGATCTCCTGCACCAGGTCCAGAGGAAAGGCGTCCAGCCATGCCCAGGGATCGCGCCGATGGTTCACCGCCGAGACATAGAGGTTGTTGACGTCCAGCAGCAGCCCGCAGCCGGTGGCCTGGGCGATGGCCTGCAGGAACTGGGTTTCGGGGATCTCGGACTGCTGGAACAGCAGGTAGGTGGCGGGGTTCTCCAGCAGGATGGGACGCGCCAGCGCGGTCTGAACTTGGTCGACATGATCGATGATCAGCGCCAGGGTCTGGGGCGTGTAGGGCAGGGGCAGCAGGTCGTTCAGGTATTCGGCCCCGTGGCTGGACCAGGCCAGGTGTTCGGAAAAGCTGTCCGGCTGATACCGGTCGCACAGCGCGCGCAGCCGCGCCAGGTGATCCCGGTCCAGCCCATGCGGGCTGCCGATCGACAGGCCCACACCGTGCAGCGACAGCGGGAAATCGGCACGCAGCGCGGTCAGCTGCGCGTGGGGCAGGCCGCCCGCGCCCAGATAGTTCTCGGCATGGACCTCGAAGAAGCCGACGGGGCGGGCGTCCTGGCGGATCGCCGCGAAATGCTGGGGCTTGAAACCGACGCCGGGGGTGGCGGGAAGGCGGGACATGGCATCACCCTTTGGGAATGGCCGCGCGGGACGATCCCCGCGCGGTCCGTGTCGGATCAGGCGGGCAGGTCGCGCATCTGTTCCTCCAGCATGCCCATGCGGGCGGTGCCGTCGGCCTGCGCGGGCAGCTCCATCGTGGTGCAGGTGCCGGCGGGGACCAGCGTCCAGGCGTTCCCCTGATAGTCGACGGTCGAGGTGCCGGCGCAGGTCGTGCCCGGCCCCGCGGCGCAGTCGTTCTGCCCGGCCAGGGCGACGCCGAAGCATTTCTCCATCTCCTGCGCCATGACGGGGGTGGCGGCCATCGCACCAAGCGCGCAGGCCAGCGAGGCGCCAAGCGAAAGGCGGGTCGTGAATGCGGTCATGATCATCTCCGTTCTGATGTCGAAGGCGCGTCAGCCCGCCTTCATGCAGATCAGATCGCGGCGGGTGGCGCGCGCGTTACAGCGCCACGGTGCTTTTTTTCGCACTGACATGCTGCCCATCGGCAAGGCACCGCCGGGGAGGGGAGAGTTCATCTTTCTTTACTTGGTCGCTTTCCGGTGAACCCGCGGCGGCGTGGCGTCGTTCGCTGTGCAATGGCCGCATTGCACGGTCTGCAGTCAGTTTGCCGAAAGGCGCAATCATGCACATTCTTCACCTTGCCTTGGGCGGCTGCCTGAAGGCTGCCCCCGTGCGCTATGGCGTGACCGAGGATACCGGCGGCCACATCGCCTATGTCCTGGGTGCTGCCATGGCACAGGCGGCGCTGCCGCAGGTGGCATCGGTCGACATCGTCACCCGTGCGTTTGACGGCATGGATCCCATCCACGCGCAGGCGGTGGAGGAGGTCGCGCCCGGCTGCCGCATCCTGCGCCTGTCGACCGCCAATCGCGCATATCTGGCCAAGGAGGCCCTGGAGGCCGAGCTGCCCGCCCTGGCCGAGGCGTTCTGCGCGATGCTTGGCGGGATGTCGCAGAAGCCCGACGTGATTCACGCGCATTTCGCCGACGCCGCGCGCCTGGCCCGGACGGCGCAGAAGCGGTTCGGCATTCCCTGGATCTATACCCCCCATTCGCTGGCCCTGCAGAAGGACCCTGCCGCCGCCAGCCGTCCCGATCTGCGCGACCGGATCGCGGCCGAGCGGTCGGCCGTCGAGGGCGCCGCCGCGATCATCGTGTCCTCGCGCGACGAGGCCGAGCGCCAGCTGCGCCCCTATGGCAAGGCGGCCGAGGGGCGCAGCCATTGCGTGTCCCCCGGCGTGACGCTGCTGCCCGATGCGGGCTCCGCGGCGGCCGATGCGCTGCTGGCGCCGTTCCTGCGCAGGCCGGATCGTCCCATCGTTCTGGCGGTGGCCCGTCCCGTGGCCAAGAAGAACCTGGCAGGGCTGGTCGATGCCTATGCCGCATCGCCCGAGCTGCAGGACCGCGCCAACCTGGTGATCCTGGCCGGGCTGCGCGACGGCATCGATGGCGGGCCTGCCGAACAGGCACAGGTGCTGCGCGGACTGTTCGACCGGATCGACCGCCATGGCCTGTGGGGCAAGGTCGCCCTGCCGCCGCGCCATGATGCGGGTCAGCTGCGGGCGCTGTACGCGCGGGCAGCGCAGGGGGGCGTCTTCGTGAACCCGGCGCTGCACGAACCCTTTGGATTGACCCTGGTCGAGGCGGCGCAGGCCGGCGTCCCCGTGGTTGCGACCCGGAACGGCGGCCCCGTGGACATCGTGGCACAGCTGGGCCACGGCGCGCTGGTCGATCCCGGCGACGCGGCGCAGGTCGCCGCAGCCTGCCTGCGCATGATGGACGACCCGCAGGGCGCGATCCGCGCGCAGGCCCGCGCGCTGGAGGCCTTTGACTGGCGGGACTGGGCGCGACGGTCGGTGGCGATCTGCCGAAACCTGCAGCGCGCCGCCCCCCTGCCGCGTCGCGCGGTGCGCCGCATCCTGGCCAGCGACATCGACGGCACGCTGACCGGCTGCCCTGTGGCCGCCGCACGGTTCGTCGATTGGCACGCGCAGCGCGACGACGGGTTGCTGTTCGCCGTCGCCACCGGGCGGTCCGTGTCGCAGGCGCGCCGGGTGCTGGCCGATTGGGCCCTGCCGCGGCCCGACCTGTTCATCACCTCGGTCGGGTCCGAGATCTGGCGGTGGGGCGCGGGCGACCGGCTGCACCCCTGCACCGACTATGCCGCGCTGCTGGATGCGGACTGGGACCGCGATGCGGTGCAGGCCGTGCTGCAGGCCCGCACCCCCGTCTGGCAGGCAGGCTATGAGCAGCGGCGGTGGAAGCTGTCGCTGCTGGGTACCGCCGCGCAGGCCGCGGGGATCGAACGCGATCTGGCGCGCGCCGGGTTGGCAGCGCGCGTCATCGCCTCGCACGGAGAGTTCATCGACGTGCTGCCGCAGGCGGCCGGCAAGGCCGCCGCCCTGCGATTCGAGGCCACGCGCCGGGGCCTTGACCTGCGCCACTGCATCGCCGCAGGCGACAGCGGCAACGATGCAGACATGCTGGCGGCCAGCGGGGCGTCGATCCTGCCGTCGAATGCCTATGCCGAACTGGCCCATCTGCGCGGTCGGGGCATCTATCAAAGCCGCTATCACCACGCTGCCGGGGTCATCGACGGTCTGGCGCAGCTTGGGCTGGCACGGCAGGCGCAGCATGCGTGACCTGGTCCCCGACAACCCGGCAAAGCGGCCCTTCGGCTATTTCGTCCACCACCAGGGACGGGGCCACGCGGAACGCTGCGCGGCCATCGTCAATGCGCTTCCCACCGATCGGCCGGTCACGATCTTCTGCGCCCGGGACGACATCTTTCCGCCGCTGACGGCACGGGCGCGCATCGTCACCATCCCGTCGCTGTTCGAACGGACCGGCGCCGAATGCGACATGGACCACGTTCCGACACCCGACACGCTGCACTGCGCGCCTCTGGGCTGGCCGGGCATCCGTCAGGCGATGGGCCGGATCGCGGGCTGGTTCGCCAGCGATGATCCCGCACTGATGATCTGCGATGTCAGCGCCGAGATCGCACAGCTGTCGCGCATCTGTTCGGTCCCCCATGTCAAGATCCTGCAGCATGGCGACCGCGGCGATCAGGGACACCAAGCCGCCTATTCAGGGGCCGTGGGCCTTCTGGCGCCGTTCTCTGCCGCCTTGGCGCAGCCGGATTGGCAGCCACTTGCGGACCGCATCCATTATGCCCCCGGCCTGGGCATTCCCACGATCACGCCTCCGGACCGGGCGGAGGCGCGGCGGGCCTTGGGGCTGGACCCCGACCGCCCCGTGGCGCTGTTGGTGTCGGGTGCGGGCGGCACCGGGTTCGCGCAGGCGCCGATGGGCGTGGCCGCGCGGGCCTTTCCCGACTGGCACTGGATGACCATCGGCACGACCCAGCCCGACTGGCACGCGACGCAGGGCGGCAACCTGACCCACCGGGGCTGGGTCGACGACCCGGCGACCCATGTGGCGGCGGCGGATCTGGTGATCTCGTCAACGGGCAACACCACCTGCGCGCAGGTTCTGGCTGCCGGGCGGCCGTGGATCGTGGTGCCGGAATGGCGCTATTTCGACGAACAGCGCCTGAAGGCCGAGGCCCTGGCCCGCGCGGGCGTCGCGCTGCACCTGCCGCATCTGCCGTCCAGCGCACACGCCTGGCGCGCTGCAGTCGCACGAGCGATGGATGGTCACGACCCCGCGGCACAGGCGCGCCTGGTCACCGCCGATCCCGCGGCCGACACGGCCCGATGGCTGGAAACCCTGGCGCGCGACCTGTGGTCCGCCGCCCCCCCGACACGCATCCCCGAAGGAGCCCCTGCATGATCCACGTTTCCGCCCTGACCATCGCTGCGGGCCGCGAGGCCCATTTGCGCAATGTCGTCGCAGGCTTTCAGGCCCAGCAGCACAAGCCGTCGGAACTGATCATCGGCGTGATGCAGGACGCCGACTATACCGACCTGCCGCGGACCGACTTTCCCATCCGCCAGATCCGCGTGACGGCGCCCGAACTGCCGCTGTCGGCGGCGCGTAATGCGGTGGCCGACGCGGCGACGGGCGACATGCTGGTCTTTGTCGATGTCGACTGCATCCCGGCGCCCGATTTCATCAGCGGCTATCTGGACCGCATGGCGGACCGTCGCGGCCTGTTCATGGGCGAGGTGATGTACCTGCCCCAGGGCGGCACCGACGGGGGGCTGGATTTCGACCGCTTCGCCGACAACGCCGTCAAGCATTCCGACCGCCAGGGCCCCCCGGCCTCCGGGGTGGCGGCCTGTGCCGACTACCGATGCTTCTGGTCGCTGAACTTTGCGATGTGGCGCCAGGATTGGCTGGACGGCCCGCGGTTCGACGAGAGCTTTACTGGATATGGCGGCGAGGATACCGATTTCGGCCGCGCCTGGTCGGACGGCGGCGCCCCGATCTGGTGGATCGCGGGGGGCCGCGTCTATCACCAGTACCATCCGCATTGCATGCCCCCGGTTCATCACCTGCACTCTGTCCTGCGCAACACCGAGATCTTTGCCCGCAAATGGGGTCACCGCACGATGGAACATTGGCTGTACGCGTTCCAGCTGATGGGCCTGATCCGCAACGCACCCGAGGGGTTACAGCTGCTGCGCGAACCCGGCCCGACGGAATTCGCCCTGTGCGAACAGCAGGGGCACATGCCCTATGCCAATTCCCGTCGTGTCATCGACCACCTGCACCGGCTGGCCGAAGACGACCGCATGACGACCGAACGGGTCGCCCGCGAACAAAGCGCCCTGTTGATGCCCGCTGCCGAATGACCGGCCGCCCGTTGCGGATCGCGGTGATGGCACATTGCCGTCACCCCATCGCGGCCCCGTTCATGGGCGGCATGGAAGGTCATGCCCACCACCTTGTCCACGCCCTGCGGGCGCGGGGGCATGAGGCGACCCTGGTCGCGGCGGGCGACAGCCGGGTGGACGTGCCGCTGTTGCCCCTGATGGCGCAGCATTACGACCGTGATTATCCGTGGCACCAATATCACGGCACCGAACCGTTGAACGCCCATCTGGATAGTCACCATGCGGCCAGCCTGGCCACGCTGGCGGACATGGATTTCGACATCATCCACAATAACACGCTTCATCGGTTTCCACCGCGCTTTGCGCGGGCGGTGCGCGTGCCGATGGTCACCTCGCTGCACGTGCCGCCCTTTGACGCGCTGCGCCGGGCCGTGCGCGACAGCGTGGCCCCGTGGCATGTGACGACAGGATGTTCGCGCAGGCATCTGGCGGCCTATTTCCCCGAAGGTCCGCCCGCATCGGCGCGGGTGCTGCCGAACGGCATCGATCTGGCGCAGTGGCCCTATTCGCCGCGGGGTAACGGGCAGGCGGTCTGGGCGGGACGCATCACGCCGAACAAGGCACCCCATCTGGCGATCGCCGCCGCACGTCGCGCGGGCGTCGCCCTGACGATCTTTGGCAGCATCGAGGATGGCGATTACTTCAACGCGCAGGTTCGGCCGCAACTGTCGGGGGATATCCGCTTTGGCGGGCACTTGGCGGGACCGGATCTGGCCGCGGAATACGGTCGTGCATCGGCCCTGCTGTTCACGCCGCAATGGGACGAGCCCTTCGGCCTGACCGCGATCGAGGCGATGGCCTGCGGAACGCCCGTGGCCGCCGTCGCGATGGGCGCGGTCCATGAGGTGCTGGGCCCGGCCGGGCGGTTCGCCGCCCCCGATGGAGCCGGGCTGGACCGCGCGCTGATCGAGGCGATGCAGATCCCTCGCGACGTGCCGCGCCGGCATGTGGCCGGCCACTTTGGGTTGGACCGCATGATCGACACGCTGCAGGCGTTGTATGTCGAGGCGATCGACCGGCGGCACGATCCCGCGCCACCGGTCGATTTTCTGCCCATCGAACTGCCGCCGTCGCTGGCGGCGCGCGGGGTCGAACCGGCGCTTCAGTCCGGGATGCGCTGACCCAGGACGCCGCGGGGGGCGGGCGGTTCCTCGCGCCGCGGTTCGGTCGGAACGGCATCCTGGTCGGTCATCACCGCCACGACATCGGCGGCGATCTTGTCCAGCAGGTCCAGTTCCGCATCCTCGATCTGGCGCGGTTCGCGGTCCATCAGGCACAGGGCGCCCAGCACGTGGCCGTCAGCCGTGCGCAGCGGCGTTCCGACATAGAACCGCCCCTGCCACTGGCGCACCGCCGGGTTGTCCGAAAACCGCACGTCGCGGTCGGTGTCGGGCACGACCAGCGTGTCGTCGGCGGCGATGACGTGATTGCACATCGCCTCGGCCCGCGGCATCCAGTTCATGCGCGGCTCGGTTTCCGTGCGGCGGCCGGGCAGGTCCGCGCTTTGGCCGACGATGTATTCCGCATCGGCATCGATCGCAGAGATGAAGGCCAGGCTGACATCGAACACATCCGCCGCGCGCTTGGCCAGATCGTCCAGATCCTCGCGCGCGCGGCCGTCCAGGACGGCGGTCTGGGCAAGGGCGTCCAGGCGTGCGGCCTCGTCCGCGGGGGGCGGGGGGGCCTGCATCGCGGCGCGGTCTGCGTGGGCCGGGGTCAGCCGCTGGACGGCTTCGTCCATGGACAGCACGATCTTATCGACGCCAAGCGCCTCGGCCCGGTCGGGGCCCGCCTGATCCTCGGGGGCGTTCCACAGGGCCAGGACGATCCGAAGGTCGGGCCAGCGACGGCGCAGACGCCGGACGAAACCGCGCACGGCCGCGTCCGGATCGCGGCTGAAATAGCCGATGCAGACGGTGTCGATCTCCTCCAGGTCCAACCCGTCGACATAGCGCGCGGTGACCGTGCCGGTCGCGCGCTGGACCGCGGGAATGTCGGCCAGTGCCAGGGCGTGAACCAGCATCTCGGCCGAAATGGCATCGACCTGCCATTTGCCGCCGATGCAGGCGACGCGTGGGGTGCCGGCGGGGGTGGCCGGGTGATCCTCGCGCAGGTCTTCCAGCAGCTGGTCCATGCCGTCGACCACGCGCAGCCGATGCTCGACCCGTGCATTGGCGTGGTAATCGTCGCTGGCCTGGCGCAGGACCTCCATCCCCGTCGTGTTGTAGAACGCGGCGATCTCGGTCGTGCGGATGGCGTCGGACGCGATCTCGTAGGCCTCGTCGGGATCGTTGGCGATCAGGCGCTGATAGATGCGGGTGGGCAGGTCCAGCGCCGGGGTCGATCCCAGCAGCGTGTCGAAGAAGGCCAGCTGCGGCAGGTTGCGGCCCACGACCAGCAGGCAGACCGTCAGGGGCGTCGACAGAATCAGGCCAAGCGGCCCCCACAGCGCTGTCCAGAAGGTCGCCGCCGCGATCAGCGACAGCGCCGACAGGCCGGTCGAGGTGCCGTACAGCATCGGCTCGACGATGTTGTTGCTGACCAGTTCCAGGAACACGATCAGCGCCAGCGCCATCAGCACCATCTGCCATCCGGGATCGACGGCGAAGGCCAGGGCCAGCGGAAAGATCGCCGACAGCATCGGCCCGACATAGGGAATGAACCGCATGATCGCAGCCAGCGTGCCCCACAGGATCCAGCCCGGCACCCCGATGGCCCACAGGCCAAGCGCCATCGGAATGCCATAAGTGACGTTCACCACCAGCTGCATCAGCAGGTACTTGGATATCCGCTTGCCCGCCTCCTCCAGCGCGTCGGTCGAGCGGTGCAGGTTGCCGCCCAGCAGGCGGATCAGACGGTCGCGCAGATCGCCCCGGTCCAGAAGGACAAGGAACACGAAGACGACCACGATGCCCAGGGTCGCCAGCGGCGCCAGGGCGGGGGCCAGCCAGGCGCTGGCGGTGGCAAAGGGGGACGGACCGTCGCCCACGACCGTCACGGCCAGCGGGTCGGCCACGGCGCCGGGGGCGTCCTGCAGGGCGGTGGCCAGCTGTTCCTGGACGGTGGCGATGGTCTGGAACACGCCGTCGAACAGGCCCGGCCCCTCCATCTGCTGGCCCAGCCCCTGGATCTTGGCGCGGATCGTGGACTGATAGGCGGGCAGTTCGGCGCTGAGCACGCTGACCTGCGACGTGATCAGCAGGCCCAACCCCAGCAGCATCGCGATGACCGTCAGCATGACCACCGACACCGCCGCCACCTGCGGGATGCCGCGACGGACCAGAACCTTGACCAGCGGCCCCAGGGCAAAGCTGATAAGGAAGGCGATCGCCAACGGGATCAGCACCTCCTGTCCGTAATACAGCAGGCCGATGATGACCGTGCCCACGACCAGCCACGCAGCCATGCGCACGATGTCGACCCGACCCTCGGGCGCGGCGACCGCGGCATTGGCATCCGGCCCCAGCAGGTCGTGCGGGGCCTGACGCGGCCCCGAAGTGTTCAGTGTCATGATGGTCCCCCGACATGCCCCCTGCACGGGGGCGCTGGTCAACACGGCACGAAGGCCCCGGTTCCGTCGCTGCGGGCGGATGCCCGCCGACGGCCATCCGTCCCGCCGCACGCATCATATGATACCGGAACCGGGCGCGTCACGCGCCGTTGCGCTGCCGACCGGCCCAAGGGTGGGCCGGTCCCGAACAGACGAGAGTTTTTCCCGATGAACACCACGATCCGCACCCCCGGCGCCGATGATGCGGGCCCGCTGGAACAGGCCGACAAGGAGGCCGCCGCCCAAGCCGCGCGCCACCGCCACCATCCGGTCGTCAAGGCCGTCGGCACGCTGAGCGAGGTCGCCGACCAGGTGCCCCTGTCCCTGGTTTGCGGCAGCGTGATCCTGGGCGGCGCGTTGTCCGGGCAGGATCATGTCGCGCGCACCGGCCTGCGGATGATGGCGGCGCATGTCCTGGCCAATTCGGTCAAACGGATGATCAAGAACCGCTTTCGCCGCACCCGCCCGGTCGAGATGATCAAGCGGCAGGACTATCGCTGCGAGCCCGGCGAAAGCCGGGGCGGGCACGAGACGTCCTTTCCTTCGGGGCACACGGCGGGTGCAGTGGCGGTGGCCGTCGTCGTCGCGCGCGATCTGCCGCACATGGCCGTGCCCGCCCTGGGGGTCGCGGCGATGATCGCGGGAATCCAGGTGCCGCGGGGCAAGCACTATCCGGGCGATGTCGCGGCCGGTGCGGTTCTGGGTCTGGTCTCGGCGCTGGTCGTGCGCCGGCTGTGGGACAGGGCCGCGCGCGACTGAACTTATGTCAACGGAACGTCGTGTCACGACCGCCCGTTTCATCGACAGGATACGGCCCCGCGATCCTGCCGGGCCAGGGAGAGACATCATGGCGACCGCCTCCGACGACACCAAGACCAAGACCGCGACCAAGAAATCCGCCCGCGCGGCAGGACAGAAGACCGCGAAACCCACCGCCGAGGCCCGCACCAAGCGGTCGCAGGCTGTGGCTGCGAAATCCAAGGCCAAGGCCGCCAAGCCCGCGGTGACGGACAAGGGGCTTGCGGATCTGTTCGAACACGCCCTGGCGGACATGTATTACGCCGAGAAGACGATCTACAAGACGCTTCCCAAGATGATCAAGGCGGCCGACCATCCCGACCTGATCGCCGCCCTGACCGCGCATCGCGAGGAGACCGCAGGCCAGATCGAGACCTTGGAGGCGATTTTCGAGCTGTTGGGCAAGCGTGCCAAGGCCGTAAAATGCGATGCCATCGACGGCATCCTGGAAGAAGGCGAAAGCCTGCTGGAGGATTTCGGTGACAGCGTTGCCGCCGACGCCGCGATCATCTTCAGCTGTCAGGCGGTCGAGCATTACGAGATCACGCGTTACGGCTCGATGCGCGCCTTTGCCGAGGCCTTGGGGATGGATGAGGCGAAGACCCACCTGGAGGGGATCCTGGCCCAGGAAAGCGCGGCCGACACCAAGCTGACCGAACTGGCCGAGGATTCGGTGAACGACGCGGCCGCCGAATACGACGACCACGACGCTTGACCGCATAGGATGGCCCCCGGTGATCCGGGGGCCGTTTTCGTCATGCCAGGAAGAACGCCATCATCGCATCAGTGGCCAAGGGTCCCGGAGCGGTATGGCTGCCGGTAGGTTGACCACCGGACCAGGCGTGACCCAGGCCTTGAACCCGCCATGTCTCAATCCGCAACGTGCCCGCGTCATCGCGGTATCGGCCGATATGCACGGCACGGTCATTCAGCCGTGCATCCGCCGCGCGTCGGGTCAGGCCGGGTTGCCGCCGCAGCGCCTGCGCCACTACGGCATCGGCATTGCGCGGCGACACGGTCTTGTCGGTCGCGCCATGCACGACGAACAGCCGGCAGCCCACGCCCTCACCTCGATCGGATCCGCCCTGCGACATCGCCTGGAACGCGCCAGCCATGTCCGTAGCCGCGCCGTTGGGAAGGCCCGAATGACAGGCCACCGCACCGAAATCGTCGGCAAAGACCGCGCCCAGGATCACCGCCATCGCCCCGCCGGCCGACAGCCCTGCGGCAAAGCGCCGGTCGGGGGCCACGGTGTGGTCGTGGGCGACGCTGCGGGTCAGGTCGACCAGAAAGGCGGCCTCTCCGCCGTCGCGGGCGGCATGACGGGCCTCGAACCAGTTCCAGCAGCGGTTCATGTTGGCCTGTGACGTCTGTGCGGGGGCCACGACGATCATCCGATGGCGCTCTGCCGCCGCCATGATGCCGGTACCGCGGGCGAAATCATCCGGGTCCTGTGTGCAGCCGTGCAGCAGAAGCAACAGTCCTGCAGCCGGGCGCCCCTCCAGCGACGCGGGCAAGTACAGGCGATAGTCGCGCGACTGCCCTGCCGCCTGATGCTGGTGGGTGGTCCAGCTGGCACCTTGGGGCATGTCCATCGGCGTGCTGTCGCGCATGGCCGCACCTGCGGGAAAGCCCGTCGGCATCCGGGGCATCTGCGGCATCGACAGGCCGCCACCCGGCATGCGCGGCATCGCGCCCCCGCCCAATCCCGACTGGATCATCTGCGTGGCTTGCGCCAGATCGCCCGACCGCATCAGTTCGGTGATGCGGGCCATGTTCATCGGCATCTGTTCGGTCATCATCGTGTTCCCTTGTTCGTTCGGCAGGCGTCCAGCGCCGCCTTGACCCCGGCATCCGCCTGGATGGTGCCCAGAACCTCGATCGAGCGGATCGTGGCGGTGATCAGGTCCGGGGGAATGTCGCGGGCAAAGCGGGCAAGCCCGATCACCCGCAGGTCCAGCATCTGGTTCGCGGCCTGCAGGGCCTCCAGTTCGGCCCGGGACAGATCGCGCAGACCCATCACGAAATCGTCGCGCACGATGGCCGGGGCCACCGAGGCGTCGTGTCGGTCCAGCTGCGCCCGGATCGCGGAGCGGATCAGGTCGCTGCGACTGGCATAGAAGCCTTCGCGCACCAGCAGGTCGATCCGTCCCAAATCGACGAAGCCCAGATTGATGGTGATCTTTTCGGTATCGGCCGTCCGGGCCGGAGAGGCGGTCGCCATGATTGCTATCCCTTCCTTGTACCATCCATATGGATGTCTAATGGGAGGATTGCGACCTGATCTTTGTCAGTCGGTCCTACGACACCAGCCTGCGACGGCGTCCGGTCGCCATGCCCCGCGCGATGGCCTCTGCGATGTCGGCACAGGCCGTGATCCCCTGAACGAACGGGCGGTCATGCATCAGGTAGGGGATCGCCGCCAAACACAGCCTGCCGCTGAACGGACCTGCGCCCAGCAGGCTGTAATCCTGCGCGACATCGGGAATTTCGTGATCCGCATCCAGCAGCGCGCGCCGCAACGTCGGGAAGGGCAGGTCTTCGGTGCTAAGGGGCTTTTGCCCCCTTGCATCGATAAACACGGCAAAGCGTTCGGTGCGGTCGTCATGGACGATGACGGTCTCTGCGCCATCGCGGGTCATGTCGTAATCCTCGCCCAGGGGCATGATCGACAAGATGCCGGCATCGCGCAGCGCCAGCACGCGCCGGATCGATTCCGACGGGACTGCGGCATAGTTGTCGACAAACATCTTCTTCAGACCCCTGTCGAACCGGTCGCGGTCGTCGTCGGACAGGTCCGGCACGATCTCCTCGACCTGTTCATGCATGCGCAGCAGGGCATAGCGCCAAGCGACGGTGATCTTGTGCGCCTTGTTGTGTTCGACCTCGTCCAGGTTGGCGCGGGCCCATTTGAACGGATCGGCGGCCTCGCGCGCGGCGAAATAGGCATCGGCAAAGCTGTCCACATCCAACCCGCCCAACCCGATCCTCAGCGCAAAGGCCGGGTCGGCATGTATGATCTCGGCCCGGACCAGATCGAAGGCCGCGTCCAAGGGCGCCGGGGTCGACAGGCAGGCGGCCAGCGCCGGGGCGGTGGCGATGGTCAGGGGTTCATAGGGGATGGGGCAATAGAAGTCGGCCTCGGGCAGGACGCCCGACCGCGACATCATCACGATCCGCAGATCCGCCGATGCCGGGTCCAGATCAAAGCGCAGGTCATCACCCTTGCGGCGGAAACGACCGTGCTGGTTCACCACCGCCATCGCCGCGTCGATCGAACTGAGAGAGGTGCCCATGATGCCGACCCGCACGGCAGGAATGTCGGCCTCGATCAGTCCGGACCAGGGACTGGGGAAATAGCTGCGGGTGGCCTCGTCCTCATCGGGAAAGGCGTGGCCTGTGGCGACGATCACGCGGTCGAAGGGCCCGTCGCGCCCGTCCGCCGTCATCACGCTCAGGCCTGCATCGTCGGACTGGATGTCCAGAACCTCGGTCGCCTCGCAGATGTCGATCCGGTGGCCCCGTGACCGCGCCCGATCGACCAGCGCCATCAGCTGATCGCGGAAATATTCGCCCAGCAGCAGGCGCGGCGTGAACTGACGCTCGTCCAGGTCCTGGGGGTCCAGGCCGTAGGATCTCAGCCGCGCATCCGGCTGATCCTGCAGCCAGTCCAGATAGGTGGTCGCAATGGGCGGTATCTCGATGCTGGCGATGTTGGCCAGCATCGCGCGGTTCGACATCTCGGGTGAATAGGGCATGCCGATCCCGGCACGCGGTCCCTTTTCGTACAGCGTGACCGCCAGCGGCAGGCCAGTGTCCAGAAGATGCAGCAGCGTATAGATGCCGGTCGGGCCGGTGCCGACGATCGCGATGGTCCTGGCGGTCATATGTGTGTCCATTGGTTCGAAACGCCGCCCGTGGGCGTCCGTTCCGGCATCAAATGCTGGTCGGGTCGATCACGAAGTCCAGCCGCGCCACCGTGCCGCCGTCCTTGCCTTTCGCCAGCGTCAGTTGGCCGTTCAGCGCCGTCGCGAACTGGCGTGCGACGATCAGCCCCAGGCTGTCCGACGTCTCCAGATCGAAGCCTTCGGGCAGGCCAGGGCCCTGGTCCACGATGCGCAGCGTCGCGGGGATGCGTCCGTCAGGGGTGGCCGCGTCGACGGTCAGCCTGACGGTGATCTCCGTGTCGCGGCCTTCGGGGGCGCCGTGTTCGATGGCGTTCATCACCAGTTCGCTGGCAATCAGACCCAAAGGGACGGCCGTGTCATGCGGCAGCGGCAGGCTGTCGGCGCTGAAGTCCAGATCGACGTCGCCTGCGCCCGTGACCTCCACCACGTCATGCAGCACCTCGCGCAGGTATTCGGCCGCGTCCAGCGTTTGCAGGTCCGGTGAATGCAGCCGCCGCTGCAACAGCGATATCGACCGGATGCGGGTCTGCGACGCGACCAGCGCCTGGCGCGCGGTCTCGTCCGCGACCAGCTGGGACTGCAGCCGCAGCAGCGCCGCGACCGTGGACAGGTTGTTCGAGATCCGGTGCTGCAGTTCAGAGAACATCAGGCTGCGCGATGTCGCCAACGCGTTGGCCCGTTTTTCGGCGGCCATGCGCTGTTCCAGGGCCCGACCTGCGGCGGTGATGAACACCACGTCCGTGGCAATGATCAGCGCATAGAGCAGCAGCGCGACGATGGCTCCCGGCGTGATGGCCAGGCTGCGCACCGGTTCGATGAAGAAATACCACGCGATGACCCCGCAGGCCACGCCCACGGCCAATCCGGACCGCAGCGACGAGAAAACCAGCGTCAGCATGACGGCGGGAAAGAAGGTCAGGAACGGAAATCCGGGCGGCAGCGCATCGTTCAACGCAAAGCGCAGCGCAGTCGACAGCACGATCGCCGACAGGGCGAACACCACCTGATGGCGCAGAGACCTGCGGGCCAGAAGCGCCGCGCCCAGCCCCTGCATCAGCTTGTCGGACAGCATCCGGCGGTCAGGCGCTGCAGCGTTCGTCACGTCATCTCCCGTCTTGTCCCCGCGGCCGGCCAATGCCGGACCATCCGCACCTTAGCAAGAATAATGCGGTGGAAAATGGCAGAAATGACTGATGTTTGACGGACCTTTTGGATTGTTGGTACGGCAGCCGCTGTAAGGACGGTCAGCGCGGAGAGGCCGTGGTTCAACGGCGTGGGGTGAACGTGTCGATGAGATCCGCCATAGGGTAGTGCTTGGCGGCATTTTTCATGAGCAGAGCGATCTCTCTAATATCTGTTAAGGTGATGTATCCAAGGGGTAATCCGCCGCATCATCTCGACGCTGCAGGGTTTGAGGAGCGCCAGCCGCCACGGCTTCGTCAACACGTAAGGCCAGTCTTCGCAGACGCGTCAGACCTTACGGGCCGACTGCGCGGGCCAGACCTGATCATCACAAATCGACAGCATCGACGAGACCAACAGGCGATTTTTGGGTGGCCGCGATGTCAGTAGACGTAACGGTGTCCACGTGCCCAAGCGCCGTAAAACAAATTAGTCCTTAGCGCGATACAATAGCGGTTTGAAATTGCGTAGCGTGGCTTCCTCAATGAAATCAGCATCACGCAAAGAGTTTTTTGGCAATTTAGAAATTTGAATTTTAATATTTTGAAGATGACAATTTATTAATTGTCAACAAAAAATGAGATAAGATCGCGAATATTTTTCATGGGCAGATAGCACTACCGGATCACACTCTCCCCTCAATGTCATAGAACAATATTGGAGTTTCAGACTGCGCGTCAGACACTCCAAACGCCTCCGCCTAGCCGCAATGCGTCGGCATGCTCCTTCCCTATCAGGACCGTTGTTGCAAACAGTCCGCCTGCACGTCGCCAGCGACCGCTCAGAGGGACGCCTTGCACGCTGAGGGTGAAACCGTCGGCCGTGATGGTCAGCGGCACCTGGCAATAGTCGATCCACAACCCGGTCAGTGGAAACTGGGCCTTGAACGCAGCTTCCTTGGCACTGAACAGTAGTGTCGCTGCCAGTGGTTCGGAAAGCACTGGATCAACACTGTCCAACGGGTGGCGGATCAGTTCCGCCATGTCGTCCGACATCGGCTCCGCCCGCTCCAGATCCAGACCGATCGCCGGCCAATCCGCTTGCCGCGACACGACGGCCGCGGCGATCCGCGCTGTGTGGGTGATGCTGCCCGACAGGCCCGGCGGCCAGGCCGGGGCCCGCGCTGCGGTCGTGGTGACGGCGCCAGGTATCAGGCCGATATCGGTCATGGCCAGCCGTGCGGCCGCGCGGCCCGCAGTGAATTCGCGGATGCGCGAGGGGACCGCGCGCCGTACCGCCGCCGCCTCTTCCGGCCAGAGAGGCGGCTGCGGGACGTCGATATCGCACACGGCCAGTCCGACGCCCTGCGGCAGCATCGCCCGGATCGCCTGCGCGACACTGGTTTTTTCCTCCATCTTCATGCTCCGATCTAAGCCCGCGGCGGGGTTCGCGGCAATGGGATACGGCCGCATCGTCACGGCATTGCCAGAGCGCAACCCACGGGCGATAAGGCGAAGGCACGGGGCATGGGTAGGGATCACTGCGATGGATAATGATGGTATCAGCGTCATCCTGCCCGCCCATCAGGAGGAAGCCGGGATCGGCGCCTGTCTGCGCGGGCTGTGTGCGCAACGTCTTGTGCCCGGCGTGTCGCACCAGATCGTCGTGATCGCGAATGGCTGTACAGATGCCACTGCACAACTGGCCCGCGATGCCGCGCCCGCCCTGACGACGGCGGGCTGGCAGGTCCTGGTGCTGGAAACCGCCATCGGGAACAAGATCGCCGCACTGAACATGGGCGACGCTGCGGCGACCGGTGGAACGCGCATCTATCTGGATGCCGATGTGGTGATCGGACCGGGCATGATCGAGGCGCTGCATACCGCCCTGTCGGGGCCGGGTGCGCGCTATGCGGGGGCCAGACTGACCGTGCCGCCGGCCCGGAACCTGCTGTCGCGGGCCTATGCGCGGTTCTGGCAAAAGCTTCCTTTCGTGGCCACCGGCGTGACGGGGGCCGGCCTGTTCGCAATGAACGCAGAAGGGCGCGCGCGGTGGGACCAGTTTCCACCCGTGATCGCTGACGACGGGTTCGCACGGCTGAACTTTTCCCCGGTCGAACGGACGCGGGTCGAGGTTCCGTACGCTTGGCCCATCACGGAAGGGTTTCGCCGCCTGATCCGCGTTCGCCGGCGCCAGGATGCGGGGACCGCGCAGCTGGCGGAGCGCTATCCCGACTTGCAGCAGAACGCATCGGGCGACCGCCCGTCCCTGGGTCGCATGCTGCGGCTCGGCCTGACCGATCCGGTCGGGTTCGCAGTCTACGCGACGGTCACCGTCGCGGTCCGCCTTGGCCGCCCATCGCAGGGTTGGGATCGCGGCCGCTAACGCGGCCCTGCGCATCTTCCGGTTGCAGGAATGCGATGGCCGCCTGAGCACCCCCGCAGGGAGTGTGCCCCAAGGCCGATCTTATATGTTGGTTAATAGATCAAATTGAATTGATCCAGAATTTGACTTTCCGGACAACATTCGGGTCGTTTTAAGGGAACCCGGGAAAACTTGGCGTTCAAATGCTGTCATGCGGGTGAAAACACCCGTGATTCACAACCTTAGCGTGCAAAATCGCACCGGCCCTTAAATCAAAAGGTGAAACCGCAGCGACGGACCATCTTTTTGTACAACTTGTATCTATATTGGTGCGTTGGATAGAAGCGGCCCATGGGCCTTCGCGACGGTTCGCCGGGACCTTTAGTTAAAAGTTTATCGATTTCTTTGTCACGAGTGCGGAGATACGCAGATGCTACAGTCGAATGACGGCCACGAGCTCGGCTCCTCGCAGGCCACCAACCCGGTCGCCGGGATCGAACTTCCCAAAGTGTATGATAACGGTGGCAAGCGTCTGCTTGACCTGTCCTTGATCCTGCTTGCGCTGCCGTTCCTGATCCCGGTCATGGTCCTGGTCGCGCTGGCGGTCATGCTGGACGGCGGGTCGCCGATCTACACGCAGAACCGTCTTGGCCGCGGGTGGAGATCGTTCCGCCTGTACAAGTTCCGCACCATGAAGCCCCAGGCAGATCAACTGCTGGAGGCCCATCTGGCGGCGAACCCCGCCGCCCGCGCAGAGTGGGATGCCGATCAGAAGCTGCGCAACGATCCGCGCGTCACCAAGATCGGTGCGTTCCTGCGCAAGAGCTCGCTGGACGAGCTGCCGCAGCTGATCAACGTGATCCTGGGCCACATGAGCCTGGTCGGTCCCCGTCCGATGATGCCCGAACAGCGCGTCCTGTACCCGGGCGTCTACTACGCGGCGCACCGCCCCGGCCTGACCGGCCTGTGGCAGGTCTCGGTCCGCAACGGATCGACCTTTGCGACCCGTGCGGTGTTCGACGAACGCTACTCTCGGGAAATCAGCCTGGCGCTGGACGTGTCCACGATCATCCGCACCTTCCAGGTCGTTGCCCGCTGCACAGGGTGCTGATCTCCGCCTCGTCGTGACAAGAAGGTCCACCATCCTTCCGGATGGTGGGCGCTTTCGTCAGGGCTTCAGCACATCCCGGTACATCGCGATGATCTGTGCGGCCTTGGCATCCCAGGTATAGTGATCCTGCACCATCCGCCGGGCGGCCGCGGCCATCGTGGTCAGTCGCGTCGGGTCGTGCAACACGTCCGCTAGCGCCTGTTCCATCCGCGCCGCGATCTGCTGGCGGGTGCCGAGGGGGATGGCGAAACCCGTCTCGGCCGTCACCAGCTCTCCGGGTCCGGCATAGTCGACGACCATCGGAACGACGCCCAGGGCCATCGCCTCCAGCACCACCCCGCCACCGAATTCGCGGATCGAGGGGAAAGTCAGCAGGTTTGCGGCGGCCAGGATCTGCTGCACCTGCGGGTGGGGAAGGTGGCCGTGGAATGTCACTGTGTCGGCAATGCCGAGGCTGTCGGCCTGCGCCGTCAGTTCGGGCAGCATCGGCCCCTCTCCGATGATATCAAGCACCATCTGACCTGACCGCGCAAAGGGTGCGATCGCGTCCAGCAGGATGTGCGGCCCCTTGTACGGCACCAGCCGACCGACAAAGCAGGCGCGCAGGGGCAACGTCGTGTCCTGTGGCGCGATCAGGTTGAAGCGCGTCGGATCAATGGCGTTTTCGGGCAGCCATACGACCTTGTCCTGAAAGCGCTCGGGGATCTCGCTGGCGGTGTGGCGCGATCCGGCAATGATCAGTGCCGCGGCCGCATGGGTGCGGCGCAGCTGCGGGTTCAGCTTGTAGATGCCGCGGACATAGGACAGCCATTCGCGTTCGCGCCGCCGTTCCGCATCGAAGCCCCTGGGCCAAGGCACGCCGCCATTCAGCGGCCCCAGCACGAAGGGCACACCTGCCGCCGCCACCTTGGGCGCCAGGGTCGAGGCCGTCGTTGGCGACAGCGGCGTGACGCGATGCACGATGTCGAACCGCTTGGCACGGATGTCATCGCCGAAACGCTTCCAGACAAGGCGTTCGAAATAGGGATAGCTCAGCGCGGCGATGGCGGTGACGGTAGTCCAGCCGCGACCCTTGCCCATGCGCAGAACCTCGGCGGCGCGGTACATGGGGGCAGCGACCGCCTCGCTGTCGATGGCGGTAAAGTCGCGACCTTCGACCATGCCGGCGCGCAGGAAAGCGTCGCGATTGCGGATCTGGGTGACGATATGCACGTCGGTCTGGCGATGCAGCGCTGCGGCCAGCGACCAGCCGACCAGCGGGACCGAGACCCATTCCGGGTTGGCCGCTTCGGCGATCACCAGGACCCGTGGTCGAGACAGGGACATCCAGAGGCCTCTTCGCTAGATCTTGAACGCGCCGGGGCGATGGCCGACAACAGGGAAACACTAGCCGACTCGGACGGTCTAGGCCATCGGCCTGATCGAAAGATTGCACCGATTTTTACAGTCCCGCGCTGTGGATAGCGGCAACGGGCTTCGCGCGGGCAGCAGGGAGACGCGATCTTGGCACTGGGCTATGTTGTTCCCGAATTTCCGTCGCAGACCCATGCGTTCTTCTGGAGAGAGATCGGCGCGATCGAGGATGCTGGCACGCCCGTCCGCCTGTATTCGACGCGCCGCCCGCCCGCGGGGTCGTGCCCCCATGCCTTCGCCGAACAGGCCGCGGCGCGCACGACCTACCTGTTTCCACCCCGCACCGGTGCGGTGCTGCGTCTGCTGGCGCATCCGGTCCGTACCGCGCGTGCGGTGGCCTATCTGGCGGGCCTGTCGCAGACGTCGATCGCCGGCAGGCTGCGGCTGCTGGCGCTGCTTCCCTCGGCGGCAGATCTGGTCCAGGATGCGCGACGCCACGATGTGCGGCACCTGCACATTCATTCCTGCGCCAATGCCGCGCATCTGGGTGCACTGGCTGCGATCCTGGGCGACCTGACCTACAGCCTGACGCTGCATGGGGATCTGCCGGTCTATGGTGTGGACCACGCCGCCAAGATGGCACGTGCCAGCTTTGTCGCCGCGGTGACCCGGCCCTTGGCGCAGCAGATTGCGGAGGTCAGCCCCGCGACCCCGAACCCGGTGATCTGGATGGGCGTCGATTGTGCGCGCTTCACCCCGTCGCATCGTGCGCCGGGGCAGGATTTCACCGTCGCAACGGTGGCCCGTCTGAACCACATGAAGGGCCACCGGTTCTTCCTGCAGGCAATGGCCCAGCTGCGGCAGCAGGGCATTTCCATCGCCTATCGCATCGCAGGGGAAGGCCCTGAAAGGGACGCGATCCTGGCCGAAATCGACAGGCTCGGCCTGCAGGACCAGGTCCAGATGATGGGGTCGCTGGACGAATCACGCGTGCTGGATCTGCTGCGCAGCGTCGACGCGCTGGCCTTGTCATCCATCGGACAGGGCGAAGCGGCCCCGGTCACGGTGATGGAGGCGATGGCCTGCGGCCTGCCGGTGATCTGTTCGCGAATCGGCGGAACGGGCGACATGATTCGCGACGGCGTCGACGGGTTTCTGGTCCCTCAAGGCGATGTTGCGGCCATCGCCGACCGGCTGCGCCGGCTGCAGTCGGACCCGGAATTTGCTGGCGCAATGGGCCAAGCGGCCCGCCAGTCCGCCCTGGTTTCATTCGATCATCAAACAAACGCGCGGCTGCTTCTGAGTCGGATCGCAGAAGCGCAAAAATAGCATTAGCAGAAAGACAAGCGGAAAATCGCTGCCAACCCCAAAAATTACGTGATAAGCCTGCACAAATGCGGGGATCCGCTCAAGGTAATACGGCAATTGCAAAATCTTGCTGCTGATAGGGAACCTTTTCAGTTGGGGATAATAAAGCCTTAATCTTGATCGCATAATGCTGCCGTACATCGGGCAACATGAATGGGATCAAGGGATGCCGACAATCAGAGGATCGAATGGCGACGACGCCATGCGTGGCAGCGGGCAGTCAGACGAAGTCTGGGGTCTTGGAGGATTAGATACGTTCGACTGGCGGCCGGGAATGGGCAATGACCGTTATCACGGCGGTACCGGCAGCGAACGCTTTGATGCTAACCCCTATACGCCCGGCAATCCCGGCGGCGACAGGCTATTTCTGGAAGGCAGCGCGGGTGCCCGCATCTCCCTGCGGTCGACCGAGGACGGCGTGGCCCGGATCGGGAACGAACGGGTGGAGTTCACCGGCATAGAGCGCATCCATGGCACTGCCGGCAACGACATCGTCTCCGCGGCGAATGCATCCATGAACACCGTCGGCGGCGGCAAGCCCGGCCATGGCGTGTCGATCTTCACCGGGGCGGGGAACGACCGCATCGCCGGATCGCGCTATGACGACGTGCTGGACGGCGGGTCGGGCAACGACACGATCAACGGCGGCGCCGGCAACGACTTCATCCATTCCAGCACGGGCAACGACCGGATCAACGGTGGCGCGGGCCAGGACAACATCCGGTGGGGCAATGGCGATGCCAACCACAACCCCGGCCATGACACGATCAACGGCGGGGCAGGCGACGACCTGATCAACATCTGGATCAAGCGCGGCGACATCTGGGGACATAACGAGGATGTCGGCATCGCAGGCGTTACCGTCACCGTTGACCGCGTGCTGTCGAACGGCGCGTTCTCGGGCAATGCCAGCACCACTATCGGCGGTGACGCCAGCCTGCGCTTCGTCAATTTCGAACTGGGCTGGACCCATTCGGGCAATGACGTCATCGATGCATCGCGGGCGCGAGTGTCCGACAGCGGCGACGGCGTGAACTTCAACACCCGGTGGGGCCATGACCGTCTGACCGGCAGCAGCGGTGACGACACGCTGGACGGATCGATGGGCAAGGACACGGTCCGGGGCGGTCAGGGCGATGATAGCATCTGGATCGGCGACGGCAACAATGGCGATGGCGATCGTGACGTGCTGATCTTCCGCGCGGGTGACGATGCCGATACCGTCTACGGGTTTGAGACGGGTCGTGACGTCCTGGATCTGGGCGGTCGCAGCTATTCCGCGACGGAGGTCCGCGATGGCACGCTGCTGAACTTTGGCGGCGGCGATTCCGTCCTGCTGCACGACGTCTTCGATTTCATCTGACGTCATGACACGATCTGCGCGCATCGGCCCCGATCCGGGCCGATGCGCGCAGAACACTAGCGGTTCAGCACCAGGATGACCCCGACCACGACACCGGCGATCAGGATCACGAAGCTGGCGGCATTTCGCGTCCGTTGAACCACCTGTTCCCGAGCCGTCGGCCGGAACGGGATAGACGCGATCGGGGCCACGCCCAGATATTTCGTCACCATGGCCTGCGTCCGCAGCACAGGGCGTCGCACCTCCAGCAGGAAGCCGGACAACAGCGCCAGACCCAACCCCAGGACGACACCCAGCATCGCCAGACGCTTGCGGCCCGAACTGAGCGGGTATTCCGCCTCGGTCGCGCTTTCCAGCAGGATCATCTGCTGACCATAGTCGCTGGTCACAAGGCTCTGATCCAGGCGCGCCTGCGACAGGCGTTCGGCGATGGCCATGCGCGGTACCTCCAGCGCGGCAAGCCGGCGGGTATAGTCCGCCATCGTCTCCGACACCTCGGGAATGCCGGCGACATTCGCGGCGATCATCGGCAGGCGGCGGTCGATCGCCGCCAGTTCCAGCTGCAGCGACTCCTCCTGCTGCCGGATCAGGTCGATCTGGCGGCTTTGGCCGACCGACATCTGCTGTCCGTCGCCTTCGCGCAGGGCGTCGATCTGCGCCTCCAAGCGCTGCACTTCGGGGTGGTTCGGGGCCAGCGTACGCCGGGCTTGGGCCAGATCGACCTCCAGGATGCGCAGCTGCTGGGCAAGCGGCTCCTGGCGGCCCAGTTCGGATGTCCCCACCTCCAGCGCCAGGCGCTCGCGTTCCAACGCCTGCAGGGAGCGGATCAGTTCGGTCCGCTGGCCTTCCAGGCGGGTCTGCTCTGCGGCCAAAAACTCCAGGTTCTCAGGCATCCGGTCAGTGTTTTCCGTGCGGAAGGCCGCCAGGTCGGCCTCGACCGCGGCAATCGCCTCAAGCGCGCGGCGGTCCTGCGTCTCCAGCGTGCCGATCAGCTCGCTCAATCGCTGGTCGCGCTCTCTCAGGTTGCCGGTCTGGATCTGGTCGACAATGTCATTGGCCAGATTGGCGGAACCGGCGGCGGTGCCGGTCTGCGCCGTCACTTGGATGGCGGACACCTCCTCCATCGCGCCGGCAGAGGCGGTGACGCCCGCGACGAAGTTGATGCGCACATCCTGGCGGAACTGCGCGACCTTTTCATCCTCGCTCAGCGGCGTGTCGTCGTAGAGGTTGAAACGGTCGATCATGTCCAGCACGTTGTTGCGGGCCATGATCCGCTGTTCGATGGTGCGCAGGCGGGTGGCGGTGTCGCCGCTGTCGACGCCGCCGGTCAGGACGGTCGGCTGGACCTGCAGCACAGCGATCGATTCAAACGCCCGGGGCAGCGCCAGCGCCTGTGCCAGCGCGACCAGCACGCAAACGACCAGAAGCGCGGCCATCACCGGTCCCCGGCGCGACAGCATCCCGATGAATTCGCGTATTCCGACAATCGGTCCCATTCAAGCCTCGGCGTTATGAAGAAACAGCCCCAGCACGGGGCAATGACGGGTGACATGCGCCTCGCAGCGGCGCAGATCCGCCGCCGTGTCGCGGCGCCCGTCGATCGTCAGCAAGACCGTATCGACCAGCGGCAGCGCCGCCAGACCGGCATCGTCGGACAGGCAAGGGGGCAGGTGCAGGATGGTGACATCCGCGGCCATCCCCATGATCATCTCGGACAGAGCCTGCTGGAACTGCGGCGACAGCAGCGTGATCGCGGCCAGGTCGGGCGCGGCCTGCACGGTGGCAAAGGCAAGCCGCGGCGTCACCGTGCAGGCGCGAAACAGCGGACCGGCGGGCGCCCCGGCTTGGCCGAACCGGGCCAGCACCGGTTGATGCGCGATGTCCAGATCGATCAATAGGACGTGGCGGTCCGGTCGGCGCGCCTCGGACAAGGCCAGGTTCAGCGCGGTCAGCGACGATGCCGGGCCCGGACTGGCCTGACTGACGCCGATGCGCGTCCAGCCGCGTTCGGTCACCTCGGGCAGCATCCGCGTCCGCAGCAGGTCGTAGGATCTGCTGCGTTCCGACCCGTGATCGTCCGCGATCAGTGCACGAAGTGCGGCCTTTTGCGGCATCTCGATCTGGGGCAATGCCGACCATGCCTTCAGATGGTCGTGCCTGCGGGCGCTGGTACCGTCCATTCTCAAATTCTTTCTTCCGTCTCGACGCCGTTTCGTATCATATCATCGGGCACATTGCATGAAGCAGATCGACTTGTCCGCACATTCCGACAGCTCCCTTCCGCACTATCCCGTCACCGCGATCGTCATCGGACGGAACGAGGGGGCACGCCTTCAGGCCTGTCTGCGCGCCTTGTCGCAGCAGCTGTCCCGGATTGTCTATGTCGATTCGGGATCGACCGATGGCAGCGCGGATTTTGCGCAGGCGATGGGCGTTCAGGTCGTGCATCTGGATATGGGCCTGCCATTCACCGCGGCGCGGGCCCGCAATGCAGGGTTGAAAGCCATTGCCGCCGACCCGACCGAATTCGTCCAGTTCATCGACGGCGATTGCATGCTGCAGCCGGAATGGCTGCCTGCCGCCGTCCCGGCCCTGCAGGCAGATCCCCAACTGGCGGTTGTCGCCGGACGGCGCAGGGAGCTTTATCCAGAACGATCGGTCTATAACTGGCTGTGCGATCTGGAATGGGACACGCCGGTCGGCGACGCCCGCGCCGTGGGCGGCGACATGCTGATTCGCCATCATGCGATCGCCGCCGTCGGGGGTTTCCGCGAATCGCTGATTGCCGGAGAGGAGCCCGAGATGTGCGTCCGCCTGCGGGCGGCCGGGTGGCGCATTCGCCGGCTGCCCGTGGAAATGACGCTGCATGACGCGGACATCACGCGGTTCGGGCAATGGTGGCGGCGCAGCAAGCGCGCGGGGCATGCCTTTGCCGAAGGTGCGGCCCTGCATGGCGCGCCCCCCGAACGACACTGGACCGCCGAGACCCGGCGCGCCCTGATCTGGGGCCTGATCCTGCCGGTAGTGGCGGTTCTTGGCGCGCTGCTGGTGCATCCGGTCTTGCTGGCGCTGCTGCTGGTCTATCCGTTGCAGGCGATACGCCTGTCGCGGCGCTTGGGACGCAAGCGGGCGGTCTATACCCTGATGGGCAAGTTCCCCGAGGCGATGGGCGTGGCGCAGTTCCACCTGAACCGGCTGCGCAACCGCCGAGGCGCGCTGATCGAATACAAGTAGGTCGTCGGCCGGTCCCCCGGCCGACATATGCCGGGTCAGTTTTGGCCCGTGGGCCGCATGCGCGCGCGCAGAGCGCGGCGTGCGGCCATCATGTCGCCCCCGGCGGCGGGCTGGACCGCATCCGGGGTGGGAGAGGGGGCGGCGGCCACCGGTGCAGGGGTCGCGGGCGTGGCCCGTGTTCCGCCCAGATGCGCGGCCAGATCACGCAGCACCGGGAACCGGAAGATGTCCGTGATCGAACTCCGCGTTACTGCCAGCTCGTCCCTGATCGTCCGGTGCAGCTGCACCGCCAGCAGCGAGTGCCCACCCAGCTGGAAGAAGTTGTCATCCGCGCGAACCTCGGGCAGGCCCAAGATGCGGGCCATGATCTGGCCAATCCGCGATTGCAGGTCGTTGACCTCGGGCGCCGGGGCGGGGACCGGCGCGGCGGCCGCAACGGGCGGTGGTGCCGGCGGTGCGACCCGAACCGTGGGCGGCGCGGCATCGGCCGCCGCCAGCGCCTTGCGGTCGATCTTGCGGTTGGGGGTCAGCGGCATCTCCGGCAGGACATGGATCTGCAGCGGCACCATGAAATCCGGCAGCTCGCGCGACAGCGCCGCGCGCAACGCCGCGCCGTCCAGCCCTTCTCCGGTGGCATAGCCGATCAGTTGCCGATCGCCCGGCCCCTGGCCCTTGGCGACGACCGCCACGTCGCGAACGCCGGGCAGGCGGGCCAACCGGGTCTCGATCTCTCCCAGTTCGATGCGATAGCCGCGCAGCTTGACCTGCTGGTCGATGCGACCCAGGAACCGCAGGCGCCCGGTGCTGTCGCGACGGCACAGATCGCCGGTCCGGTACAGACGTCCCTGGTCGGTCTGCGGAAACGCCGCATCGGTCTGCGCCTGACGGTTCCAGTAGCCGCGGGTGACGCCCGCCCCGCCGATCCACAATTCTCCCGCGACACCATCGGCGACCGCCTCTCCCTGCGGGTCGCGAAGGTGCAGGCTGGTGGCGGCGATGGGGTCACCCAACCAGACATCGTCGGCCTGCGTGCCCAGATCGGCGACCGCCGACCAGATCGTCGTTTCGGTTGGGCCGTACATGTTCAGGACGCGCGCAGATCCGTTCCGTCGCAGATCGGCCAGCAGGCCCTGGCTCAGGGCCTCTCCGCCCAGGGCGATGGTATTCAGCCCCGCCATCGCGGCACGCGACGGTGCGTCCTCCAGCAGCAGGCGCGCCATCGACGGGGTGGCCTGCAGGTGCGTGACCTTGTGCCGCGTGATCTGGGCCGCGATGCCGTAATCGGCGACCTCGGTCGTGACCGGGTTCACGCGGTCATGCAGCACCGCCAGATGCCGCAGGCTGTCCAGCACCATCGACGGGGCGATGCCATAGTCGATCAGGCACGCGATCTCGGTCACGCCGATCTTGCGCAGGGCTGCGATCCGCGCCTCGGCATCGTCCACGGTCCCGAACAGGCCGCTGTCGTTGAAATAGCGCAGGAAGGCGAAATCGAGGATGCCCTCCATCTCGTCCGGGTCCAGGTTCGACAGGTCCAGCGACATCGCGTCGGTGACGCCCGCGGGCTTCTTGAAGGCCGGGAAGGCCCAGGCATATTGCTTGACCAGCGCGGCGGCGGCGCGAAGGTATTCCTTCATCGGCTCGCGCGCGGTCTCCATCGCGGCCTCGCGCGTGTCGGCCAGATAACTGTGCAGCATCAGCGTGACGGTGAAATCCGCCGGATCGTGACCCGCCTCACGCAGGGCTGCGTGATATTCCGGGATGCGGGCGGCGATGTCGTCCATGCTCTGACCCAGAAGATGGGTCAGCACATTCGCGCCAAGCCGCCCGGCCTCGCGCCAGGTCTCGGGGTTGCCCGCGGTGGTCACCCAGATGGGCAGTTCCGCCGAAACCGGTCGGGGCTGGGTCACGACGGCAAAGGGGGTGCCGTCGGCGCGCGGAAACTCGACCGCCTCGCCGCGCCACAGTCGGCGGACCTGGTCGATGGTCTGCAGCATCGCAGGTTTATTCGCGGGCGGCGTGTTCTGCGGGCGCAGCACGAAATCGTCCGGCTGCCAGCCGGAGGCCACGGCGATGCCGCAGCGCCCATTGGTCAGGTTGTCGATGACCGCCCATTCCTCGGCGATGCGGGCAGGGTGGTGGAGGGGGCCGACGCACGACCCTGCGCGGACCGCGATGTTCTGCGTGACCGCCGCCACCGCCGCCCCGGTGACCGACGGGTTCGGATAGGGGCCGCCGAAGGCGTGGAAGTGCCGCTCGGGCGTCCAGACGGCGACGAAGCCGTGGCGGTCGGCGAATTTCGCGCCCTCCAGCAGCAGTTCGTATTTCTTGGGGCCTGCACCGTCGTCATTGCCCCAGTAGTACAGCGACATCTGCATGCCCTTGCGGCTGCCGGTGGCAGGCTCCGCCGTGGCACCCCCCAGAAGATCGCCTGCGATGACGACCTTCCAGCCACGGGTCAGCGTCCAGAAGATCTCCAGCACGGAAATGTCGAAGGACAGGCTGGTGACCGCCAGCCAGGTGCCCGGTTCGGGGTCATCCAGCGACCGGTCCATGCCGGCGAAGAAGTTCACCACGTTGCGGTGTTCGACCATCACCCCCTTGGGCGTCCCGGTCGAGCCGGAGGTATAGATCAGATAGGCCAGGTCCTGGCCCGATGCGGGCCGGGGGTCCGCCTCCGGTCCCTTGGCGTCCAGCGGCAGCACGCGCGCCTGATGCGCTGGCAGGCGCGACAGGATCGCCGGGTCGGCCAGGACCACCGGCGCACCGCTGTCGGCGATGTAATGCTGCAGCCGGTCGGCCGGATAGTCCGGATCCAGCGGCACATAGGCGCCGCCCGCCTTCAGGATCGCCAGCGCACCGACGACCAGTCCCAGCCCGCGCGGGGCGAAGAGGCCCACGGGCACGCCGGGCCCGACACCCATCGCGGCCAGCTGTCGCGCCAGACGGGACGCGCGTTGGTCCAACTGGGCATAGCTCAGCCGCTCTCCGCGAAAGATCAGCGCGTCGGCATCGGGGCGTCGGGCGACCTGTGCGGCGAACGCGTCCTGGATCGTCGCAGGCGCGTCCGGGCCCGCATCGCGGTCGTCGCGGGCCACGGTCGCCGTGGCATGGGCCGGAAGGGTCGGCGCCTTGTCCAGCGGCAGGGACGGATCGGCCGCGGCCAGGGCCTCGGTCACGTTGGCGATGGCGCGCCATGCGGCCTGCGACAGGCGCGCGCGGTCCCACCAGACCTGCACGCGCGACTGCTCGCCCTCCTCAAGCGCCACGCAGATCGCGGCGCCGGTCGGCGCGTCCTGCGGTCCCGCGGCCAGGATCAGGCCGGGTGTCCCTGGACGCCCCAGTTCCGGCGCGCGGGCGATTAGGTCGGCCAGCACCGGCGCCCGGTCCAGCAGCGCGCGGCGATCGCGGTCAAGGGCTGCGGCCAGCGCCTGCAGCGTTTCGCCATCGGCATCGACGGGCAGCGGGCGGAACCCCAGCATGTGGTCGCGCACGGCGTCCGGCAGATGCGGCGCCAGCCCGATGTCGAAGGCCGACGATCCCGTCATCCGGACCAGCGCGCCCACCAGCGCGGCCAGAACCGCCGCGGCGGGAAGCGGGCGGGGCAGCGTCAGGCCGTCGGCCTGCCAATCCGCGGGCGCGTCCGACAGCGCGGCTTCGGGAACGACCACGGGGGCAAGACGCGCCATGCGCTTGCGCCAGAACGGCTCGTCCCGGGCGGCGTCGCGGATGGCCGCATCCAGGGCCGGATCGGCGGGGCCGGTCGGCAGCCGGTCGCCCACGGACAGCCCATGCGCCACGGCCTGCCCGTCCGTGCCGTGCATGCCCGACAGGCGCAGCGCGCCGCCCTGTGCCATGGCGACCAGAATATCGTGGTCGCGGACCTCCAGCAACTGTCCGGGCTGGGCCGACGGGTTGCCCTGCGCGGGTTCCGCCCCGCCCACCAGCAGGATGCCACGACCGGTCCGCAGGCGCGGGCGCAGCATCGGGTTCCAGTAGGGGCCGTGGTCCAGCGCACGGACCAGCCGCGCCTGGCTGTCGGCATCCTGCGCCGGGTCCAGCGTCGCCGCATGCGCAGGGCGGTCGATCCGCATGTGGCGTTTCACCGGCGCGTGGGGCTGAGCCGAGCCCTGATCGTCGCCCCGTTCCAGCATGTCGATCAGCTGGGGCAGGCTGCTCAGCGCTGCTTCCCAGCAGCGGGCGTTCAGGGTCAGGGCGGTGTCGTCGGGTGCGATCTGGACCGGCACGCGCAGCAGGACCGGACCTTCGTCCACGCCGCCGCTGATGCGGTGCCAGGTGATCGCGTGGCTTTGCGCCCCCTCCAGCAGCGCCCAGATCGGGGCGTTCAGCCCCGCCCGTTCGGGCAGCGGACCGTCATGGAAATTGACCGCCCCCCGCCGCGCCAAGGCCAGCGTCTGCGCCGGAATGACGGTCAGGTTTGCCACGCTGAGGATATAATCGCATTCCGCGACAGAACCCACCGGCAGGCCCTGCGCCCGCGCCGCCGCAGCCAGAGCCGGGTCCTCGACCGTGAACGAGCGCAGGACATGGCCGCGCCCGGTCAGGATCCGCGCCGCCTCCAGCGCAAGCGAGGCGTTGCCGATCAATGCGAAATCAAGCTGGGTCACGGTCTGTCTCCGGGTCGGAAAATCTGTCGGGGTCGGCTTGGAGCCAGCGCGTGGCGGATCAGCGCGCGCGCCTGCCCCTTGGGCATGGTCTGGTCTTCGCGGCGGATCGCGCGCAGGCGCCGCACGGTCAGGCCGGCCAGATGGGCCAGCACCGCCGCGACGGCATAGGCGCGGCCGTGGTTCTTGCGGAAGTAATGCTCGCGCGAGGCGAACCAGTAATCGGGCGGCAGGGTCCATTCCCGCATGCCCGTGCTGACCGACCCGATATGCATCACGCGGGCATCCGGCAGGTAATGCGTGGGCCAGCCCGCCTTTGCGGCGCGCAGGCACAGGTCTGTTTCCTCGAAATAGAGGAAATATGCCTCGTCAAAGCCGCCGATCGCGTCCAGGACGTCGCGGCGGATCATCAGCGCCGCCCCGGCGGCCCAGTCCACCGGCGCGGCGACGGGCGGCATCGGCATGGTGACGACATGGCGTGCCAGCAGGCGTGAGATCGGCCCGGTGCGGGCCGCGTCCTCCAGCTCGCTGGCGGCGGTCGGGAAGCGGAAATGCGTGGTGTGGTGGTTGCCGTGCTCGCCCACGACCCGGCACCCCAGCAGGCCGATGGCCGGATGCGTCAGCATGTGCGCCCGCATCCGCGCGATCGTGTCGGGTTCCAGGAATGCATCCGAGTTCACGATCAGCACCAGATCGCAGGGTCGATCCGTCGGCACGCGCAGCGCGGCATTGTTGCCCGCACCGAAGCCGCCGTTATGGCCCGACTGCAGCACCCGCAGGCGGCCGTCTGAGGTCCAGCCGCGGTCGGCCGCCTCCCGGCTCATCTCCTCGAAGCTGCCATCGCCGGAATCGTTGTCGATCAGCGAGATGACGCCCTCGATCCCCTCCATCGCGATGACGGCAGCCTCAGCCGAGCGCAGAGACATCTGCGCGCTGCGCCAGTTCAGGATGATCACATGCACGGCGCCCACGCTCATTCCGCGGCCCTCCGGAGATCAGCCTTGTCGCCCTCTGCCAGATCCTTGCGCATCCGGTCGGCCAGCACCCTGACGCAGGGCTCCAGCACCATCGAATCGTGGTCCCCGGGTACCTCGACGACGGTCAGCTCCGGCATCCAGGGCGACCACAGGTTGTCCTCGAAGACGTATTCGCGCGCGGTGCTGACATGCATTCCGCCCGACACCTTGAACTGCCGGTCCAGCCGCGGCCGGTACAGGGTCACCGGACCGTCCCAGACCCGCATCTCGAACTGCGGCAGCGCGCCCAGGAAGGCGGCATGGATGGCGGCGTTGTGGAAGCCCGCGGAATCCGCCTGCGGCAGCTGCTGGCGACGCGACCGTTCATAGGCCAGCCGTTCCCGCAGCCAGCGGGACAGGAAGCCAGGCCCCTCGCGGCGGATCTCGGCGGCCCGGATCATCAGGCGGTCCTTGCGCGTCAGTGTCGGGCGCATGGGCACGGGCGTGTCCAGCATGACCAGACGCGCCACGCTCTCTCCGTCGGCCTGCAGCTGACGCGCGATCTCCAGCGCGGTCAGGCCGCCGCCAGAAAAGCCAGCGACCAGATAGGGGCCCTGCGGCTGGATCTGGCGGATCTCCTCGATGCAGCTGGTGGCGGCCTCGGCCAAGGTCGCATGCGGGGCGGCATCGCCGAACAGGCCGCGCGCCTGCAGGCCCCAGACCGGACGGTCGGGCGACAGGCGCTGCGCCAGTGCGCGCAGGTTCAGCACGTTGCCGAACATGCCCGCGACGATGAACAGCGGCGTCCCCCCGCCCGCGGCGCCCTGGCTCATCGGCACCAGATGGGTGAAGCTGGCGGTCTGCGCCTGAGCCAGGGGGACGACCTGACCGGGGCTGCTGTCGGGGCGCGGACCGATCCGCGCCTCGATCAGGGCGGCCAGGGCCGCGACGTTCGGGGCCTCAAACAGCGTCGCCAGCGGCAGGTCGATCGCATAGGCCTTGCGGATCATCGCGAACAGCCGCACCGCGATCAGCGAATGGCCGCCAAGGTCGAAGAACCCGTCATCGACGCCCACCTGCTGCACGCCCAGCAGGTCGCGGAAGAACCCCGCGATGCTGCGTTCCAGATCGGTTCGCGGTTCGACATAGTCGCTGTCCAGGTCCGGACGCTCGAAGCTGGTGCTGGCGCCGGCGGCGCGGGCGCGGCTGCTGCGGGTCTCCTGCGCGATCAGCTGCGGCAGGTCCATGCTGGAGATGGCGATCTGCGGCAGCCCGGCCTGCAGTGCCTGTTCCAGAAGCACGGGCCCGCGGCCGGGCGGAATGCCCTGCGCGACCATGCGCGCCAGACGCTCCTGTCCGGGGCGGGTGGGCTGCGCCATCTCGGGACCGCGCGCGGCCAAGCGCACCGCGGGGGCGGCGTCCAGGCGGCGCAGGGTCAAACCCTCGACCTCGACCAGAACGCGACCCTGCGGATCGGTCAGCGTCACGTCGAAGCTGGCATAGCCGTCGGATGCGTTGGCCAGCCTGACAAGGCTGGTGACGGCGGCCGGCAGGGGCGCATGCATGGTCAGTGCCCGATAGGACAGCGGCACCCACAGCTGCGCCCGGTCATAGCCGGGGATGAGGTCCATCGCCCAGCCCGTCGCGATATCCATCAGCGCCGGGTGCAGGATGAACCCACGGTCCAGATCGGCGAGGGCCGCATCGGGCAGGCGCAGCTGCGCGAGGCCCTGGCCGTCGCCCATCCAGGTCGCCTGCAGGACGCGCCACCGCGGACCAAAGGCCATCTGACCCTCCTGCGCGGATTCCAGGGCATGGCCCACGGGCGCACGGTCGACCCGCATCCCCGCCGTCAGCGCCAGAAGGTCCAGCGGCGCGCGTGCCGGTTCGGCGGCGGTGATACCGCCCTCGGCCACGGCGACGGGCCCCTGGCCGAAATCGGCCTCGACCAGGAAGCCGGTGGTCTCCTGTCCCTGGGTCAGCGTCACGCGGAAATCGCGGGTGCCGCCATCCTCGACCGTCAGCGGGTCAAGGAAGGTCAGGTCGCGCAAGGCCCAGGGCGCATGCCGACCCGCCGCCTGCAGCGCCTGCGCCGCCAGTTCGATGGTCCCCGTGCCGGGCAGCAGCGCCACGCCGTCGCGGGTCCGGTGTTCGGCGATGATCCAGTCAGAGGCCGACAGCCTGCCACCGAAGCGGTCGACCGCGCCCTGGCGCGCATGCGTGGACAGCAGGGGCTGATCGACGGGCAACGGCGCCGGGTCGTCGCGGCGCCCCGTCAGCGCGTCGGCGGCCATGCCGATATCAGCCCAGACCCCCCAGTTCAGCGACACTACTTGGCCAAAGGCCGCGATCCCGGCTCCGGCGACGGCGTTCAGATATTCGTTGGCGGCGACATAGTCGACCTGTCCCGCCGCCGCGATCTCGGTCGAGGTCGACGAGAACAGCACGGTTCGCTGGACCGGATGCGCCGCCAGCACCATCGCCAGGTTGCGCGTGCCGTGGACCTTGGGGGCCAGCACGTCCTCGATTCCGGCGGTGGACTTGGCCAGCATCGGCGCATCGTCGACGACGCCCGCGGCATGGATCAGGTCGGTGATCGGACCCAGCCTGCCGCGCAGCGCGGCCACGGCGCGCGACAACGCCTCGGCATCGGTGACGTCCGCGGCCTCGACCGCGATGGTCGCCCCGGCCGCGCGCAGGTCGCGCAGGGCGGCCATCTGGCGGGCCTGACGGTGGTCGGGATCGGCGGCGATGCGGGCGTCCCATTCCTCCTCAGGCGGCAGGGGTCGCCGCGTCAGCAGCGCCACCGCCGCGCCCTGCGCGCTGATGTGGCGCGCCAGGGTCAGGGCGATGCCGCCCAGGCCGCCGGTGATAAGCACCGTCCGCCCCGGACCGAATGTCGGCGCGGCGTCCGGCGCGGGCAGCGTGGCGTGCACCAGATGGCGCGCCAGGCGGCGACCATCGCGCCATGCGGCGCGGGCCGGGGGGGCAGGGTCCAGCAGATCCTCGACCAGGCGTTGGGCCAGTGCGGTCTGGTCGCCGCGCGTCTGCACGTCGATGCTGCGCGCCGACAGCCACGGGAATTCGCGCATGCCCACGGCCAGGGGTCCCAGGATGGTGGCCTTTTCGGGGGCCTCGATCTTTTCGGCCCCCACCCGCACGGCGTCCGAGGTGATGGCAACAAAGTCGATCTCTTGCCCGCCGCCCTCGTTCGCCAAAGCCCGGATCAGGTGCAGCGCAGTGTTGAAGCCCTGTTCCAGATGGCGATGGAAGGCGCTGAAGCCAGCCCGCGCGCCTTGGCGCCCGGCATCGGGCACCAGCCAGAAGCTGACGATCCGCTGCGGCAGCCGGTTCTGCGCCACCAGCGCGGCGATCAGCAGCTCGAAATCCGATGCGCCATTCTCTGGCGCGACAATGAAGTCGGATTCCCCCGTCTGCGCGAAACAGTCGCCCGGGCGCAGCCAGATCACCTCGTGCCCGGCATCGCGCAGCTGCGTGCCCACGCGGGTCGCCAATCCGGTCTCGTCTGCCAGGATCAGCCAACGTTCCGCCGCGGCGTGCGGACGGCCATCGGCGCCCAATTCGATGTCTGGGGCCGACAGCCGCCAGGACGGGCGCCATGCCCAGCCCTGCGATTCCGGGATGGCCAGCGGCGCGTCGTCGGTGGTAGCATAGGAGGCGTCGGACGATGCCGGTTCGATGAAGTAACGCTTGCTTTGGAACACATAGCCCGGCAGCGGCACCCGGCGGCGACCCTCGCCCCAGATCGGCGACCAGTCCAGCGCCAGCCCGGCGGCCGAAAGCCGCGCGAATGCATTCAAGAAGAAGGCGTCATCCTCGATCGCGTGGTCGGGATGGCGCAGGGTGCTGATCACCCGGTCGGGTGCTGCGCCATTGGCCTGCGCCAGGGCAGACATGGCGCGGCCGGGGCCGACCTCGACGAACAGGCGCGCGGGATCCTCGCGCAGCGTGGCGATGCAGCCCGCGAAATCGACATGGTGGCGCAGGTGATCGACCCAATAGCGCGGGTCGGTGGCCTGAGCGTCCGTCATCCAGGTGCCGGTGCGGTTCGACAGAATCGGGATGCGCGGCGCGGACAGCGGGATGCTGCGCAGGAAGGCCTCGAATTCCGGCAGGATCGGTTCCAGCATCCGCGAATGGGCGGCGATGTCGATCGCCACGCGCTGACAGTCGATGCCGCGCGCGACCAGCGTCGCCTGCAGCGTGTCGATCCGGTCGCGGGGGCCGGACACCACCGACAGGCCGGGGGCGTTGTCGCAGGCCAGATCCAGGTCGTCGCCCGCCTCGGCCATCAGCTCTGCCGCGGGCAGTGGCACGCTCAGCATGCCCCCCGGCGCGATGCGGTCGAACAGTCGCCCGCGCAGTTCCACCAGCGCGATGCAGTCCTCGAACCCGATCACCCCCGACAGGCAGGCGGCAGTGTTCTCGCCCATCGAATGACCGGCCAGCGCCTGCGGGACGATACCCCAGCTGATCCACAGCTGCGCCAGCGCGTATTCGACGATCATGATCAGCGGCAGCTGGACCGACGGGCGGTTCAACGCCTCGGTCGCGGCCTGTTCCTGGCCCGGCTCGGGCAGCCACAGCGCCCGGGGGTCGCGGTCGGTCAGGCGTTCCAGCACGGCAAGGCCGCGGTCCATCCAGTCGCGGAAGACCGGCTCGGTCTCGTACAGGCCGCGCGCCATGTGGATCGATTGCGCGCCGCCGCCGGGGAACAGGAAGGCAGGCTTGGGCGCCGCCGTCATCCGGTCGTGGTTGAAGACCCGGCGGGTGTTGCCGGTCTCCAGCAGCTCGGCCGCCTCGGTCGCATCGGCGGCGACCAGCACGCGGCGCTTGTCGAACAGCTTGCGCCCCTGCTGCAGGGTGAACCCCACATCGGCCAGGTTGGCGTCGGGATGGGCGCGCAGCCACGCGGCCAGCGCCGCCGCGTTGGCATCCAGCGCGGCGCGGGTGCGACCCGACACGATCAGCGGCTGGACCGGCCAGTCGGAGGGTTCCGAGGGCGGGGCAGGGGGCGCCTCCTCGACCACGACATGCGCGTTTGTGCCGCCCACGCCAAGCGAGTTCACCGCCGCCCGGCCCGGGCGGTCCGGGTGCGCAGGCCAAGGTTCGCGCGTGGCGACGACGTGGAAGGGGGTCGAATCAAAATCGATCACCGGGTTCGGCGCCTCGTATCCCAGGCTGGGCGGGATTTCGCGGTGATGCAGCGACAGGGCGACCTTGATCAGACCGGCAGTGCCGGCGGCGGTGTCGGTATGGCCGATATTCGTCTTGACCGACCCGATGCCGGTCCGACCGCCCCCCTGGCCCAGGGCAAAGGCCTCGGCCAGGGCCGCAACCTCGATCGGGTCGCCCAGGCTGGTGCCCGTTCCGTGGCATTCGACGTAGTCGATGGTCGAGGGGTCGACGCCCGCGATCAGATGCGCCTCGGCCATGGCGGCCGCCTGCCCCTCGACCGAGGGGGCCAGATAGCCGGCCTTGGCCGAACCGTCGTTGTTGATCGCGCTGCCCCGGATCACCGCCCAGATGTGGTCGCCGTCAGCGATCGCGTCCGACAGGCGCCGCAGCAGAACGACCGCCGCGCCGCTGCCGAAGACGGTGCCCTGGCTGCGGTGATCGAAGGCACGGCAATGACCGTCCGGCGACAGGATTTCGTTCGGTTTGTAGATATATCCCCGACCCTGCGGCAGCTCGATCGTGACGCCGCCGGCGAGCGCCGCGTCGCAATCGCCCGCCAGCAGCGCCTGGCATGCCGAATGGACCGCCACCAGCGAGGTGGAACAGGCCGTCTGCACGGATACGCTTGGCCCGCGCAGGTCGAAGATGTGGCTGACCCGGGTGGACAGGAAATCCTTGTCGTTGCCGGTATGGCGCAGCAGGAACATGCCCGTTTCCTCGACCAGGTCGCGGTTCGAGCAGATGTTGACGGAAAAGTAGCTGCCCATCCCGCAGCCCGCCCAGACCCCGACCATGCCCAGGCTGTCGGGCCGGTGCCCGGCATGGTCCAGCGCATGCCAGCAGGTCTCCAGGAACTTGCGGTGCTGGGGGTCCATCACCGCGGCATCCTTGGGGCTGAGGCCGAAGAACTCGGCATCGAAATGATCGAACCCGTCAAGCCGGGCGGCAAAGGGGACGTAATCGGGATGGCTGATCCGTGATTCCGTCTCTCCGGCCGCGCGCAGCTCCTCCGGCGTCAGATGGATGATCGATTCGACCCCGTCGCGCAGGTTCTGCCAGTACTGCCGGGGGTCGGACGCGCCGGGAAGATCGACACCAAAGCCCACGATGGCGATGTCACGCATGTTGATCGGCGTATCGGTCAAGCCCGTCTTCCTTGTTCTTCCGGATTACAACCCTGCGCTGAGCGCGGTCCGCAATCCACCACTGAAACCTTACAATGGGATGATTATCAAAGCTGACGGAATGTTGCATGGGAATTTACGCTAATTCCTGTGGATTCACGTCATCGTTCCCCTTAAGCGTGACGTTCAAGCTGGGAGAAGACATGGGCAACAGTCTGTCGCTGATCATGTTGGCAGCGTGGCCGGCCGTGGCGGCGATGCTGTTCTCGCGGCTGACGCCCCGACAGGCGCTCATCTGGGTGCCGCTGCTGGGATACCTGCTGCTGCCGCCGGTGGTGGGGATCGACCTGCCGATTCTGCCAACCCTGGACAAACATGCGATCCCGTCCCTGTGCGCGATGCTGGGTGCGGTGATGCTGCGCGATCGCTTTCCGATGCCCTGGATCCGGCTGGAGGGCTGGGTCGTCATCCTGACCGTCCTGGCGATGGTCACCCCGACCCTGACGGTGGCCACCAATCCCGAACCGCTGATCGAGGGGATCACCTATCGTCCCGGCCTGGGTCTGTTCGACGCGCTCAACGGCACGATCAACACCGTGCTGACATTGCTGCCCTTCCTGCTGGGGTATCTGGTCCTGTCGTCAACCGACGGCATCCGGGCCTGGATGGTGGCGCTGACGCTGGCGACCTTGGCCTATTCCCTGCCGATGCTGCTGGAGATTCGGGTCAGCCCGCAGCTGAACGTCTGGATCTACGGCTTCTTCGCGCATGATTTCAGCCAGACGATCCGCTATGGCGGCTTCCGCCCGATGGTCTTCCTGGAACACGGCCTTTGGGTCGCGATCCTGGTCGTGACCGCTGTCATCTGCGCCGCGGTGGCGCTGCGCGACGGGGATGCGCAGGCGCGGACCCGCAACATGGCCGTCCTGGCCTATCTTCTGGTGGTTCTGGTGCTGTGCAAAAGCGCGGCATCGATCATATACGGAATGCTTCTGGTGCCGCTGGTGCTGATGACGCCCCCGCGCCTGCAGGTTAGCATCGCCGCGGCGCTGGCCGCGGTGGTGATGGCCTATCCGCTGGCGCTTTGGCTGGGTGTGATGCCCACCGACGCGATTCGCGACTTTGCCTTGTCGATGGATGCCGAACGGGGCCGGTCGCTGGAGTTCCGTTTCATGAACGAACAGGTGCTGCTGGACCGCGCCTCGCAGAAGCCACTGGCGGGCTGGGGCGGATGGGGCCGCAACCTCGAGATCGATCCGATCTCGGGAGAGTACACCAGCGTCAGCGACGGATACTGGGTGGTGGTGATGACCATCAGCGGCATCCTGGGCTATCTGTCGATCTTCGGCCTGCTGTGCGGTTCGGTGATCCGGCTGTGGCTGGCGACGCGGTCCGGTCCGGTCGACCGCTGGACCGCCGGCCTGGCCCTGATCATGGCGGCAAGCCTGGTGGACCTGATCCCCAATGCGACCGTCACTCCTCTGACCTGGATGAGCGCGGGTGCCCTGGCCGGGCTGGCGGCCCGCGGCATGCCCGTCGGAGCCAGGCAGGCCGCCCCGGCCCCCGCCGCGCGCCGGGCGATGAAGACGGTGATCGGATGACCGGGCGCGCGCACTCCCGGGCCGCCCCGATGCGGGTCGCGGAACCGCGTTGCGCGTCTGCGGCATCCGGCCCCCGGCCATTCAAACCCCTGACAATCGAGGGCACGTGGACGAACTCCTGAACAGATCCTGGGACGTGATCATCGTCGGCGCCGGCCTGGGCGGTGGCCTCTGCGGTCGTGCCTTGGCCGAGGCGGGCCTTTCGGTGCTGTTCGTGGAAAAGGGGTCCACCGGCCCCCGCCTGGCCGAGAACGGCCAGGAATGCGGCTATGACGACCCGTTCGCGCGGCAGATGTTCGGCTGCTGGCCGGTGCCGGTGGAATCGACGGTGGACGGTGCCACGTCGGTTGGCTGGGGCGCGCAGGGTGTGGGCGTCGGCGGCACCTCGGTCTTCTATGCCGCAGCCATGGAACAGCCCGAACGCCACGACATGGAATCCGTCCCCGACCTGCCGCATCCGACGGGCGGCTGGCCGGTGGGCTATGATGAATTCGCGCCTTGGTACGACCGTGCGCGCGACGTGATGGCCGTCAACGGCAGCCAGGACCCGTTGGGCGAACCGGCAGCGCCCCTGGCGGCCCCGCGCCCGCTGGCCGCGCGGGACGAGGCGTTGGGCCAGGTGCTGGAGAGGGCAGGGCTGCACCCCTATCGCGCGCACCTTGGCATCCGCCAGCTGGAGGGGTGTCGCGAGTGCATCGGCCGCAAGTGCCCCCGCGACTGCAAGATGGACGGTCGGTCGGCGGGCGTCCTGCCCGCCCTTGCCACGGGGCGCGCCGCGGTGCTGGACGGCACTGATGCCCTGTCGCTGCAAGGTGATGCCGGGACGGTCACGCATCTGCGCGTGCGCCGCGACGGAGTCGAGCATCTGCTGTCAGCGCGGGCCTTCGTGCTAGCCGGAGGCAGCCTGTCGTCGCCGCGCCTGCTGTTGGCCTCCAGCACCGATTACTGGCCCGACGGCTGCGGCAATGCCAGCGGCCTGGTGGGTCGGGGCCTGATGTTCCACATCAACGAACGCATCGCCATCTGGCCCCCGCGTAACGCGCCCGTCAGCTCGCCCGGACCGCTCAAGACCTTTTCGCTGCGTGACCTGTACCGGGACGGGCCCGATCGGATGGGGCTGTTCCAGTCCCTGGGCCTGCCCGCCGATTACGGAAACATCCTCTACGTGCTGCGTCAGCGGTATCAGGCTTCGCCCTTCAGACACCTGCGCATCGGTCATGAGCTGCTGCGCCTGCCCGCGCTGACCGCGGCCAAGCTTCTGGGAGATGCCCGCGTCTTCGCCGGGATCATCGAGGACCTGCCGGACGAGAACAACCGCGTCCGTCACGACCCCGCGCGGCCCGACACGATCATCTACGAATACCGCATGTCCGAAGAGCTTCTGGCCCGTCGCCTGCGGTTCCGCAGACTGCTCAAGCGGCGCCTGCGCGGGGTCCGGTCCCTGTGGCTCAGCCATGCGCCCGAACTGAACATCGCGCATCCCTGCGGCACCCTGCGCTTTTCGGACGATCCGCGACGGGGCGTCCTGGACCGCGATTGCAAGGCGCATGACCTGGACAACCTGTTCGTCGCCGATGCCAGCTTCATGCCCAGTTCGACCGGGGTGAACCCGGGCATGACCATCGTGGCGAACGCCTTGCGGGTGGCCGATGCGATGGCCCGGCGGCTGAAGGCCGCGCCATGAGCGGGGTCGCCGTCATCACCGGCAGCAGCACGGATCTGGGCCACGCCATTGCGCGTCACCTGGCGGCGCATGGGATGACGGTGCGGGGCGTCTCCCGCCACCCGCGCCCGGCCGAGGGGCTGTTCCAGACGCTGCAGGGCGACGTCACCGACGCCCAGGCCATGCGCGATCTGGCGCAGAGGATCGAGGGCGAACTTGGTCCGGTCACCATTCTGATCCATGCCGCGGCGATCCATCGCCGCCAGGATTTCCTGTCCGCCCGGGCCGAGGATGTGTGCCATCAGGTGCAGGTGAACCTGTGCGGGCGCATCAACGTGACGGCTGCATTCCTGCCCGGCATGGTCGCACAGGGGCGCGGCCGCATCATCAACATTGCCCGCCCGATGCCGCGTCCCCCGTTGCCCGGCAACCTGGGGTTCGCTGTCGCGCAGGCCGGGGCAGACATCCTGACCCGGACCCTGTCGGTCGAGGTCGGCGGCCGTCTGCCCGGCATCGTCGTGACCGAGTGGGTGCCTGACCTTGATCCCGCACATGGCCCCGATCGGGTCGCAGGACTGGGCGCGGCGTTGGCGTTGAACGATGATCCGGCCCTGCACGGCGCGACCGTCCTGGGGGATCGCCAGATCCTGCCGGGCCGATCGCTGCGGCGCCGTGCCCTGGACCTGCTGTTGCTGAAACCCGCCGCCAGACCAATCGTCCTGGCCCCGGAACCGACCAGCCTGAAAGAGACGACATGAAGCACATCCTGTATTCCGCCCTTGCCGCCCTTGGCCTGTCCGTGCCCTCGCCTGTTACAGCCGAACCCGTGCCCGAACGTGACAGCGCCCGCGTGTTCGTCTTCGGCAACAGCCTGATCCATCACCTGACCGACACGGACGAGACGACCGTCCCCCATTGGCTGGCCGTGATGGCCCGGCATGACGGGCGCGATCTGGCGCTGGACGGACGCTTCGGCTTTCCGCGCGAATTCGCGGCGGAACTGCCGCCGGTTCCGAACTGGTCGTTCGATGCGGTAACCCCCGCCTGGAATCCGGATCAGCCCTTTGCCTCGGCGCGGTTCGACACGATCATCCTCAACCCCGAGAATTTCATTCAATACGGCCGTGCGGACAAGCGCTATCCGGGCGACAACCCCGACCGCCAGTCCCCTTATGGCGCAACGGTCACGGTCTTGGACTGGGTCGTGCAGAACACCGACGCGCCGCGCATCCTGATCTACGAAGGGTGGGCCGACCTGCATCCCTTTGCCGATGATTTCCCGCCCGAACCGGCCGAGATGCAGCGGTATTACCGCCACGCGCAGAACGGCTATGCCCGCTGGTACGACGACTATGTCGCGCGGCTTGCGGGGGTGCGTCCCGATGCCGACATCAGCCTGCTGCCGGTCGGTCGCGTGATGGCACGCCTGCTGTCCGAGGCGCCGCTGTCGGCCATCGCCCCCGATGCGCTGTTTTCCGACCTGTCCCCCCACGGGACCGAGACGATCTATCTGCTGGCGGCGATGATCACCTATGCCGACCTCTATGGCGCGCGGCCGCCGTCGGGACTGTCGCTGCCCGACACGATTAATCCCGACTTTGCCACCGCGTATGAGGACACGGCCGACAGGATCTGGGACATCATGCAGAACGGGCGGCACTGACGACCATGCGCGCAATGATCGGATCGCTGTTCACGGGGCAGGGACTTGCCCAACGGGCCTTCCGCGGCTCTGCCCTGACGATGATCAGCTTCGGGGGCATCCAGGCGATCCGCCTGGCCTCGAACCTGGTACTGACCCGTCTCCTGTTCCCCGAGGTGTTCGGCCTGATGACCCTGATCATGGTCATCATCCAGGGCCTGAACAACTTCTCGGACGTGGGCATCACCCCGGCCATCCTGCAAAGCCGAAGGGGCGACGACCGGACCTTCCTGGACACGGCCTTTACCATGCAGGCCATCCGTGGGGTGATCCTGTGGCTGGGCTGCTGCATCCTGGCGGTGCCGGCGGCGTCCTTCTACGGGGTGCCCGAACTGGTCTGGTTCCTGCCCGTCGCGGGAACCACCGCGATGATCTATGGCCTGCTGCCCACGAAGATCGAGACCGCGAACCGTCATCTGCAGATGGGTCGCCTGACCATCGTGGAACTGGCGACCGCGGCGGTGACCACGATCATCACCATCGGGCTGGCCGCCATGCTGGAATCGGCCTGGGCGCTGGTGATCGGGCTGATCCTGGGGTCGGTGGTCAAGGTGCTGATGGTCAGCTACTGGATGCCGGGCCCGGCAAACCGGTTCCGGTGGGACCCGGATTGTGTTGCCGAACTGGTGCGTTTCGGCAAATGGATCATGCCGTCGACCGTGGTGGGCTTCGTGATCTCTCAGGGTGACAAGGCGGTCTTGGCGCGCCTGCTGACGCTGACGCAGCTGGGCATTTACAACATCGCGTTCTTTCTGGCCAGCTTTCCGCTGATGCTGGGAACGACGGTGATATCCCGCGTGATGATCCCGCTTTATCGTACCGCGTTCGAGGATCCCAGTGCCGGGCACATGCGTCGCGTGCGCATCGTGCGCGCCGCGCTGACGGGCAGCTTCATGCTGCTGCTGGCGCTGCTGGCGACATTCGGGGAACATCTCGTCGTGCTGCTCTATGATCCGCGCTATGCCAGTGCGGGGCCGCTGGTGACGCTGATCGCGCTGGCCAGCATTCCGTCGTTGATCGGTCTCAGCTATGATCAGGCCGCTTTGGCCGGAGGGGACTCCCGCGGGTTCTTCTGGGTCACGCTGGTGCGCGCGGTGCTGTTTCTCAGCCTGTTCACCCTTGGTGGCATCCAGGCGGGCATTCCGGGCGCCTTGGCGGGGCAGGCGCTGGCGGCGATTTTGGCCTATCCGATGCTGGTGCGCATCGCCCGCAAGCACGGGGCATGGGATGGTCTGCACGACCTGACCTTCGGCGCGGTCGGGCTGATCTTGGCCGCGGTTCTGCTGATCTAGGCAGGTTTTGCCGCCACGCGGTGCAGGTGTTCCATGCGGCGCCTGAACTCGCTGTGGAAGTCATGGGCCTGCGCGAACTCCAACGCGTGGGCCGAGGCCTTCACGATCGACGCCCGGTCCAGCCCCGCGATGATGTCGGCGGCCTTCCTGGGCTGTCCCATCGGCATGACCCAACCGCCGCCGGATTGGCGCGCCAGTTCAGACCACATCCGGTTGTCGGTGCCCAGAACGGGCACACCGCAGCCCATCGCCTCCAGATAGCTGCACGAGGGGTCGGACTGCCTGTGCGGGGCCAAGAACAGATCTGCGTTCCGGCGCATCCACGGCACCAGGCCGGTGGCGAAATCGACCGGCTGATGCAGATGAACCGCCCCGCCCAGATCATGCCGCGCCACGTCGTCCGCGATCGCCTGCTGCATGTCGCCGGCGCCAAAGATGTCCATGCGGAAATCCACGCCCTGCTCGCGCAGCGCGATGGCGGTGGGGATCAGGTCCTGCGTGCCCTTCATCGCGATCAGCCGGCCGGCATGGACGATCCGCAGCGGCCCGTTCCACTCCGCGCGGGCCTGCATTTCTGAAGCCGTGGCCATGGTCTCCCGCTCTGACCGATTGTCCAGATAGAGGCATGTGTCGTCGTTCAGCCCCCCATAGGCCGCCATCGCTGGATAACCGTTGGCCTGCACCCCGTGCGCTGACCGCAGCGCACGGCGCAGCCGCAACTCCTGCGTCAGAAGCCACTGTACCGACCGGGCCAGCCGCAACGGGCGGCGCGCCAGGTCCAGCCGCGCGACGGCCAGGCGGGTCTGCAGCGGGTATTCGATCGCATAGACCAGCCGCGCCCCAACCGCGCCGCACAGGCGGGCCAGATCCAGCTGCCGATGGTCGTCGGCCGTGCCCAGCACCACCTGCGCGCCGCGCAGATCCTCGGCTGAGATGGGCGCATCCTGGGCGATCAGGCGCAGCTCTCCGGGCAGGTCCGCGGCCGTCACCGGGCTGGCAAAGGGCAGTTTCGCAGATCCCTGTCGCAGCACGACACGGGTCGGGCCGCCCCATTCGCGCGCAAACAGGTGCAGGCCCGCCACGAACTTGTTGTCCATCCACATCTGCCCGTCACGCATCATCACGTGGACCGAGGGCACCATGACCAGCATGCCGGTCATGACTGCCGGGGTCTTTCACGCAGGGCGCGCAGGGCATGTCCCGGCAGGATCAGCGCGCCGCGGACATAGCGCGGTCCCAACCGCTTGGGGCTCAGCGCGGCGCGCCACAGCCATTCCATGCGGGCCGCCCGGAACAACCGCGGGGCGCGGCGCTGCTTGCCCGTGACGAAATCGATGCCCGCCCCGACCGAGGCAAAGCCCACCTGCGGGCAGATCCTGCGCCCGCGCGCGGCCAGGATCTCCTGGCGCGGGGCGCCAAGGGCCAGCAGGCACAGAGAGGCGCCGCTGGCGTTCAGGCGGTCAAGCAGGGCGTCGGCCTCGGCACCGTGGGGATCGAAAGGAAAGCCGGGGGCAGCGACGAGGCTGACGGTCAGTCCGGGATGCGCGGCGATCAGGCGGCGGGCAGCATCCTGTCCGCCCTCCTCGGTGCCGGCCAGAATGGCCACGCCGCGGTCCAGGCGGGCAGCCAGCGCGCACAATGGCTGCACCAGGTCCGATCCTGGCACCAGCGACACCCGCTGTCCGCCAAGCCGCGCCAGCCAGACGACCGGGTTGCCGTCCGCCACGATCAGGTCATGCTGCGCATAGGCCGTGCGGAAATCGGCGTCGCTGCGCAGCTTTTCCAGATGATCGACATTCATCGTCGCCAAGGCAAAACCCTGACGGGCCGCCAGCCGGGTCTCGACGATCGACAGCAGCGCCTGGCGGTCCGGCACGGTCAGGGCGACGCGGTCGTCGCCGATTGCGAATTGCATCATGGCTCCTTTACGGGGGTGGCGGTCGGCGTCGGCGGCAGAAGTCTGCGCAGATGGTCGGCAAGCACCTCGACATTGCCCGGCTCAAGGATCGACAGATGCGTTCCCGGCAGGTCGTGAAGGGTCCACCCGCCCGCCGCAATCTGCGCCCAGCCCAACCCCTGACGTTTGCCCTCCGGGGAATCCCAGAAGCTGGCATCGGCGCGGAAGATCGCGATGGGCCGATCATAGGGCTGGGGGTTGTAATGGATCACGGCCTGCACGTTCGCCTCGATCAGCTGGGCCATGTCAACGGTCGGACCTTCGCCGTCGGTCGGCAGCAGGTCGCGCACCTCGGGCTGTTCGTGTGGTCGGCGGTTGTCCAGCGTTTCGACGATATGGCGCAGGCCGTGGCGGCGCAGCTGGCCCAGATGCGCCCGCAGCTTGGCCCAGCCTCGGACCGAGGGCCGTCCGCCGGGGCCCGCGGCGTCCAGCACCACCAGCAGCGGCACCTCGCGCCCCGCGCGGCGCAACTGCTGCGCCAGTTCGAGCGCGAAATACGACGCCATCGACACCGCGACCAGGCAGACCGGCTGCCCCGGCAGGTGCCGATCCAGCTCCTCCAGATAGGTGCGGGCGACGGCTTCGACGCGGATGTCCAGTCCGCCTTCGGGAACGCCGACCGTCAGGCCCAGCACCGGATAGTCGGGACCAAGCGCGTCCGACAGGGGCCGGAACAGTGCCTGCTTGCGGCCCAGAACATGGACGCCGATGATCGGAACGTTATGTCCCAGGGGCTGGGTCGGGATCAGATAGCGGGGCCGATCCGGGGTCGTGCGGTGCAGGCGGACCAGCCCTTCGGGCGTGGGGGCCTGCATGACATCGGCCGTGTGCAGGCGCAGTCCGGTGCGGCTTCGCACAAGGCTGATCAGGCGCAACGCCAGAAGGGAATCGCCGCCAAGGTCGTAGAAGTCGTCATCCGGTCCGACATGGGCCAGGTCCAGCACATTGGCCATGCAGGCGGCCACGGACAGGACCTGCGGTTCGGCATGGCCGGGTCCGGCCACGGGCCCGGCGGCGGCGGGACGGGGCAGCAGGTCCCGCGCGATCTTGCCGTTCGCAGTGACCGGCAGATCATCGACCGCGATCAGCCGTGGCACCATATAGGCAGGCAGTTGGTCGCGCAGATCGCGCGCGACCTGGTCGATGTCGGTGCCATCCTCGATGACGACCCAGCCCAGCAGGCGTGCCGGCGGTCCCTTGTCCAGGTCCACGAAAAGCTGCAGGACGCCGGGTCGTGCCGCCAGGGCGCTTTCGATCTGGCCCAGTTCGATCCGCTGGCCGCGCAGCTTGACCTGCCGATCCTCGCGCCCCAGGAACATCAGCTGCCCGTCCGCCGACCAGCGGCCCAGATCGCCGCTGCGATACAGCCGGCCTTCGGCGTCTGCCGTGAACGCCCGTGCGGTCGAATCAGGATCGTCCAGATAGCCGCCGCTGACGGCCTGACCGCCGATCACGATCTCTCCCTCGCCACCCACAGGCGTGGGCGTACCGTCCGGCGCGCGCAGCACGACGCGGGCATGGCCAGCGGGACGACCGATCGGAACCTCGGACCCGGCGGACAGGGACGATCCCTGCCACAGGGTACTGGTCACCGTGGCTTCGGCCGGGCCATAGGCGTTGACGAACCGGACGCCAGGGGCCAGGCGCTGCCATTCGCGGAAGGCTGCGGGCGGCACGCGTTCGCTGCCCGTCACCAGCAGGCGCAGGCTGTCTGGTATGGGCCGGGGATGATCGCGCAGGTCCGCGACCATCTGCTGCCAATAGCTGGCGGGCAGGTTCAAAACCGTCAGCCCATGCCGCCGGACCAGATCCAGCAGCCCTTGGATAGAGCCGAGCGGTGTGGCGTCGCGCAACACGACATGCGCGCCGGACAGCAGGGTCGGCCAGACCTCCTCCAGCGCGACGTCGAAACTGGGCGTCGCGAATTGCAGGACCGTGTCCCGTTCGGTCAGCGCATAGGCGTCGACCATCGCATGGGCATGCGCGCTGAGTGCCGCGTTCAGCCCCCGAACCGCCTTGGGCGTTCCGGTGGAGCCGGAGGTGAAGGTGACATAGGCCAGGCTGTCCGCATCCAGGGATGGTCGCGGCGGGGCGTGGGCTTGGCAGGCATCGTCGGCCATCACCACGTTCGGTGCCGCGGTCGACAGCGGCATGTCCTGCTGGACCACGATGGCCTTGGCACGGGCCTGGCGGATCAGGCCGGACAGATAGTCGTGGGACTGATCCAGATCCAGCAGCAGAAAGCCGGCGCCGACCTTGAGCGTGGCCAGCATCGCGGCGATCTGGCGCACGGATCGGGGCAGGGCGATGGCGACGACATCCTGCGGACCGATGCCGCATTCGACAAGCCGCGCCGCAAGGGCGTTGGCCTGCTGGTCCAAGGTGCGGAAATCGACGGAATGACCCGTCTGCGCCTCGGTTACGGCGGTCCGGTCGCCATGACGGGCGACCGTCGCCTCGAAGGCCGATGCCAGGTCGGGCAGCACATCCGGGACGGGCCGGTCGGGGCGCCCCAGGGCGTGCAGGTGTCGCTGCTCCTCTGCGCCCAGCATCGTTAGGTCGGACAGCGGCGTGTCGGTGTCGGCCCGACCCATCGCCTGCAGCAGGTTGGCTATCTGGTGCAGGATGCGGGTCGCCACCTCGTCCGGCAACCGGGCGGCGTCATGCTCCAGCGACAGCCACAACGCGCCTTCGTCATGGACCGACAGCGACATCAGCGCCGTGCCCTCCTCGATCAGGCGGACGCCGGTCCAGCCGCAGCCGTCCGCCGCAAGCCGCGCGGCAAGCGTGCCGCGCTGATACATCAGGACGGTATCGTAAAGCGCCGCACGGCCCTGCCGACCGGACCACTGCCGGATCAGCGTCTGTCGCGCATGGGAATGCGGCCGCAACTGCAGCGTCTGCGCCCGCAGGCGCGCCAGCAGGTCGCCGAAGGTTCCGATGTCGTCCATCCGCACCTGGAACGGCACCGTCGTGACCAGACAGCCCGCGACCCGATCATTGCGACCACGACCCGATTCCACCAGACCGAAGGCCGCGCCGGACCGCCCGGTCCAGCGCATCAGCAGCATCGACCAAGCCGCCTGAACCACCGTCAACGTGGTCACCTGCGCCGCATGCGCCAGACGGCGGATGGCGTCGCACGCGTCCATCGACAGGGTCAGGTCGGTCTGGTGCATCGGGCCATGCGTCTTGGCCGGGGCCGCGGGAAAGGCCGACGCGACGGATTCATCGGACAACGTGGCGGCAAAGGCGGCGCGGGCCTGCGGCTCGTCCAGCTGATGCTCCCGGATCGCCTGGACGAAGCCGATGCCGGGTGCCATCAGCGGATCGCCGGACAGGATCCGCCACAGTTCGGTCAGGATCAGCGCGATGCTGGTCCCGTCGATCAGGGCGTGGTGGATGGTCCAGACCATCCGGGCCTGCCCCCCACCCAGATCGGCCATCGTGACCCGCCATCCGGGCCGTTCGGTGGGGTCCACGCCGGCCGCGCGGTCATCGGCCAGAAAACGGTCCACCATCCCGTCCGACAAATCGGCACTGTCCATATGCACCGGCGCGTGGTCCAGCACGTCCAGCCGCAGGATGCCGGTATCGTCGGTGACCAGGACGGTCCGCAGCGTCTCGTGACGGTCTGCCAACTGCTGCCACGCGGCCAGCAGGGGGCCGGGCGCCAAAATGTCGGACGGAGCGTCCAGAACGATCTGTTCGATATGGGCGCGGTTCGGATCTGCCTGATCGCTGCCCGCCAGAAAGGCCGCCTGGCTGTCGGTGGCGGCGGGCAGATCGCGGACGATCTTTCGATCATCCGTGCTGACAGACGGTCCGTGCAGCATATTCCTAATCCGTTCCGACCAAATAAGATGAAACCAGCGATACCCGTCCAATCACGCTATCGCAAAGAAAGAGTTGCCGCATATCCGATTGATCGCGATTTTACATAGATGAACCTGCACGCGACCTTACCGGTTCCGACTGTCCGCGAACAGTGCGGCCAGCTTGCCGGCCTCTGTTGCGATGTCATGGCGCGTCAGCGCGCGCGTGCGGGCGGCGGCGCCCATCCGTTCCAGTTGGTCTCGTGGGGTCCGGGCGGCGGTGTCCAGCGCCTTGGCCAGGTCGTCTTCGGACCCGGCCGGGATGAGCCAGCCGGTCTGGCCGTCGACCATCAGTTCGGGGATGCCAGCGATCAGGGTGGCGATGCAGGGGCGGCCCGCCGCCATCGCCTCCATCAGGGCCACGGGCAGGCCTTCGGCAAAGCTGGGCATGGCCATGACATGCGCCGCAGACAGCGCGTCGCGCACGCCGGACTCGTCCAGCCAGCCAGCCAGCGTGACGCGCGTGTCCAGCCCGTGCGCCCTGATCGCCCGCTGGATCTCGGCCCGCAGCGGGCCGTCACCAACCAGCGTCAGGTGCACCGGCGCGGTGCAGCGCGCCATCGCCTCGATCAGCAGGACCTGGCCCTTCTGCTCGGCGAAGCGGCCGATGCAGACCACGCGCAGCGGATCGTGCGCGTCCGGTCCCGGCGGCAGGGGAACCGGCGCCGCGAACAGGGCGGGGTCGATGCCGCAATGCACCACCTTGATGCGGTCCCAGGCATCGAAGGGCGCCCATCGCGCCAGCTGGCTGCGTCCGAAGGCGCTGACTGCCACCGCGAAACGCGCTTCGGCCACCTTGTCACGCAGCAGCAGCGTGTGCGGGCCATCGAACTCCTCGGGGCCGTGAAAGGTCACGCTGTAGCCCGGCCCGCCCAGCATCCGCACATAGCGGACCACATCGGCCGAGTTTGTCCCGAAATGGGCATGCAGATGCGTCAGGCCCAGCTGCCGGCTGCGATCGGCCAGGATGGCGGCCTCGGCCAGATAGATCACCTGGCGCAGCGGGCCGCGCCCGGGCCCGCTCCGCCGCCCTGCCGACAGTGCCCGAAGCAGGCTGCGCGGATGGCGGATCACCGCTCGGATCAGCGCCATGCCCAAGGCCAATGCACCCCGGTCCAGCACGTATTCGGTCCGGTCGGCCTCGGCCTGATCCTCGGCAGACAGCACGGGTTGATCGTCGCGCCGCATGGCGAACCGCGCGACGGTCAGACCGGCCGCCTCGAGGGCCCGAATCTCCCTGCGGATGAAGGTCTGGGACGGACGGGGATAGGTGTTGATGACATAGCCGATCCGGTCGGGGGGCAGCGTCGGGTCCATGTCGTCACCGTTCATATTATTCGCCTTAAAGTTTAATTACTTGCGTCTTACACTCGCATGAATGGTGCCCGAAAGACGCCATTCTGTCGATCTTGTTTCGCAAATGAACCGATCGGTGCTATAGTTGTCAGGATCATTTTGAAAGGGTCGGGGCATTTTGCTGGTCGGTATTATCGCAACCTCTGCAGTCATTGGCATCGTCTCAACCATCCTGTTCCTCGTGCTGGGGTTCGGATGGTTGTCGTCGATCCTGTGGGGCTACGTCGGTTGCGGCATGCTCAGCGTGTTCGCATTGTCCCTTCTTGTCAGCCGTTCCCTTCGATACCGCAATTGTCCGGGGCGATCCAACCTGAACGATGCGGCGCCCGTCGGCGGCGCGGACTGCGATTAAACTTGTACGCAAGATAAACTGGCGCGATGAATTGGTGCGGCTATTGCTGAGGCTCCATGATGGAGGCTCAGATGACGAACGCCGTGACCTGGATGTGGATTGGCAACCACCAGCAGATCAACACCACGCCAGGAACGCCCGCGACCGGGACCGAGGCGGACGGGATGAAGGGCTACAAGGTTGTCGGCCAGAATCAGATCAAGCCGGTCGAGTTGGATGGACAGCTGCGCGCGATCAATACCGCCCAGGGCCCGGCCGAGGCTTATGCCACAAGCTACAGCCAGCATCCTGACGGTGCCAGCAAGTTCGCCTATGGTTCGCCCACCGATGCGGGGCAAAGTACCAGCCAGATCACCGGCTTCCTCAAGGTTCAGTACAAGCTGACCTTTCCGGACAACACCACCAGCACCCAGGACGGCGTGCTGATCCAGATGCGCAACGGGGACATGTTCTTCCGCCCCGCCAAGGACAGCGTCGCGGCATGGTCTGACGTCAAGTCGCTGCATTCGGTCGAGATCATCGAGGCCGACCCCCTGCCCAAGGAGGTCTATGTCGCCAAGATCTCGTTCGCGCCTGACATCCACGACATGGAGATCATGTGCTTTGCTTCGGACACGTTGATCCTGACCGCGGACGGGCCGCGCCCGGTCGACAGCCTGCAGCCCGGTGACCTGATCTGGACGCGCGATCACGGATATCAGCCCTTGCGCTGGATCGGCAGGCGCCGTTTCGATGCCGTGGATCTGGCGGCGAACCCCAAGCTTCGTCCGATCCGCATTGCGGCCGGGGCGCTTGGCCTAAACCAGCCGTCGGCGCCCCTGTCCGTGTCGCGCCAGCACCGCATCATGATCCGGTCATCGGTCGCGCGGACCCTGTTCGGGACCGAGGAGATCCTGGCACCGGCTTGCCAGCTGACCGATGTTCCGGGCATCGCGGTGGACATGTCCGTATCGCAGGTGACCTATTGCCATCTGATGTTCGACGCCCACCAGGTCGTCGATTCCAACGGCGCACAGACGGAATCTTTGTATCCCGGCCCCCAGGCCCTGCGCGCGATGGGGTCGGCGGCCCTGTCCGAACTGCGGCAGATCTTTCCCGAATTGTTCGCGGATCAGGCCCACCCGGCCGAGGCCCGCACATTCGTGCGCGGCCCCCGGCTGCGCCAGCTTGTTCAGCTGCACACCGTCGGACAGGCCGCGCTGGTCAGCTGAACGCTGCCGGCCTCAGCCGGCCGTCGGCGCGCCGTAAAGGCTGCGCGCCTCGCGGAAGGACACCAGGCGACGACGATTTTCGTCCCACAGGTGCAGGTTCACCGACCGCAGGCTTTCGCGCAGGGTCAACCGCTGTGCCGATGCAAGTTCGTCATGGTCGCGCAGGATTTCCGGCAGGCGATAGAACGGGATGCGGCTGTACAGGTGGTGGACATGATGCACCCCGATATTGGCGGACAGCCAGCGCAGGGGCTGGGGCAGGATGTAATGCGACGATCCGGCCAGCGCCGCATCGTGCAATTGCCATTCGTCCCCATTGGCCCAGTGTGTTTCCTCGAACTGATGCTGGACATAGAACAGCCACACGCCGACGGTCCCCGCGACGATGGTCGTGGGCAGGAAGATCAGCAGGACGGGCATCGGCCCGGCGAACCAGATCATCGTGCCCAGGATCAGCGCCAGCGCCAGATTGGTACCCAGGGCCGATGCCCAGAACCGCCATCCCGCCCGCATCAGCCCAAGCGGCAGACGATTCTGCAGCAGGAACAGATAGCTTGGCCCCAGCACGAACAGCACCAGGGGGTGGCGATACAGCCGGTACATCAGCCGGCCGAACCGGCCGCGGCTGCGATACTCGCCCACCGTCAGGGTCATCACGTCGCCGATGCCGCGTTCGTCCAGGTTCCCGTGCTGGGCGTGGTGCAGCGAATGGGTCCGGCGCCAGACGTCATAGGGCGTCAGGGTCAGCACGCCCAGACCCCGCCCGATCCAGTCCTGGACCTTGCGATTGCGAAAGAACGACGCGTGGCCGCAATCATGCTGGATGCAGAAGATGCGGACCAGGAACAGCCCGTTCACCAGCGCGATCGGCACGGCCAGCCAATAGCTGACGGACAGCGCCGCCCAGGCCAGCGCCCAGAGCGCCAGGAACGGAACGATCGTGGCCATCAACTCCCACACGCTGCGGCGGGTCGACGGCTCGCGATACTTGGCGAGGACCTGCACCCATTCCTTGGCCTGGCGCGGCGTGCTTGCGTTCGGTGTACCCATAATCAGCGACTCTGCGCCCCCTCAGTTCATTTCAGGCGGCGATAGCACAGAAAGGTCGCCGCCGCCTATGGGCCCCGTGACGTCCCATTGCCGCATCATGGCTGACAAAGGGTTGGGGACCGGATCGGACACGGTTTCGTCACCGGATCGACGGCAGTGGTGATGATGCGCGGAACCGGCGCACGCCAGCCGCGTTTTGCCGTGAACAATCCACGTGAGGCTACCCGATGATCATCCCGTTCGCACGACTGACGCTGACTGCAGCCGTTCTGGCGCTGGCAGTCCCCATCGGCGGTCTGTCGGGGAGTGCAGCGTGGGCGCAGGCCGCACCGGCCGAGCGCGTGTCCGAGGCACCGGAATGCGCGGCCGATGCCGGTGTTGCCGAACCGGCAACCCAGCCTGACGCATCCGAGGACAGCACAGCCGCGGAAAACACCGGAACCACTGGCTGGAGCGGTGGAACAGGCGGATCACAGTTGGGCACCAACATTCAGGGCGCCGTCGAATCGTCCCCGACCTGGCAGCCCCCGACGGCGCGAGGTCTGGATCTTGCTGGAACTGCCGAAGACCAGCCGGCCTGCTAACGCCTGCGCTGCAACATCAGTCTGTCGGTGCCGCTTGTCGGTGCATCGCTGACATTTTGTGCATCTTTCACGGATGCCGTAACCTGTGAATACAGCCTTGTGGCTGTCCTCACGGCATCATGGTCACTTTATTGAGAGTTACGCGAAAGCCGCTGCCGAACAATCGGCAGCGGCTTATTTTTGTCTGCGTTCCAGCGGCCACCTGGCTATGGTGCACTCAGAATTCCATCATGCGTGCAGTCACTGTCTTGGGCGATCCGACCCTATGGCGCGGCGCGGCGACCTGGACGAACGGATCGTCGCTGGTGTGAAACGGATCATCCCGTGTGCCCCATGTCGAGGCCGGCTGGAAGGTGAAGCTGGTCAGGGCTGATGCAAGAACGCCTGCCTGATGCTGCAGCGATGCTGCGGCGGCGTTCGTTTCCTCGGCCACGGCGGCGTTCTGCTGGGTCACTTGGTCCAGATGGTTCACGCCCGAGTTGATCTCGGACAATGCGGTGGACTGGTCGCTGGCGGCCAAGGCGATGGCTGCAACCTGATCCGACACCTCGCGGGCCTTGGACAGGATCTGCTCGAGGCTGCCCCCGGTGCGGCTGACCAGCGAGGATCCTGACCGAACGTGCTGCGAGGAATCCGAGATAAGCCCCTTGATCTCACGCGCGGATTCCGACGCACGCTGCGCCAGCCCGCGCACCTCGGATGCGACCACGGCGAAACCGCGGCCCGCCTCTCCGGCACGGGCGGCCTCGACCCCGGCGTTCAGCGCCAGCAGGTTCGTCTGGAACGCGATATCGTCGATGACGGTGATGATGCGGTTGATCTGGTCCGAGGATGCCTCGATCTTTTCCATGGCCTGGATCGCCTCTCCGACGATGCTGCGGCCCTCCTCCGCGATCGAGCGGTTGGTGCGGGACACGCTCTCGGCCGTGCGGGCCAGATCGGCGGTGGAGTGCACGCTGGCGGTCAGTTCGGTCAGCGCCGCCGCTGACTCCTCCAGCGTGGCGGCCTGCGTCTCTGCGCGACCTGCCAGATCCTGGGCGGCAGAGGTGATCTCGTCCGAGCCCGCGCGCACCTGGCGGGCGACCTCGACGATGCGGCCCATCGTGCTGCCCAGATCGGACACGACCTTGTTGAAGCTGGCGCGCAGCGCCTCGTATTCATGGGGAAAGGGATCATGCGCGGGGCTGGCGATCTGCGCGGTCAGGTCGCCAGCCGCCAGCCGCTCCAACCCGGTCGAGATATCGGTCACGATCCGCGCCTGCTTGCGGGACTGCGCCTGCGCCTCGGCGGCGCCGGCCTCGCGCAGGGCGGCGGCGGCGTGGCGGGCCTCCTGTGCCTGGGCCAAGCCGTCGCGAAACTGTTCCAGATTGCGGGCGATCGAGCCGATCTCGTCGCGCATCGCCGTGCCGGGGATCGGCCGGTCGTAGTGCTGGCGGGCGACATCCTGCATCGCGGCGTCGACGGCCGCCAACGGTCGCAGGGCACGACGCGTCATCACCTGGTTCAGCGCAAAGGCCAGCAGCAGCGCGGCGGCCGTCAGGGCCACGGCGGTGGTCAGGTTGCGCCACAGTACCGCCTCGATCCCGTCCATCGCCACGCCGGCATAAAGAACACCGTTCACCTGACCCTGTTGATCGCGGACCGGGACATACAGCGTCAGATAGGGATGATCCAGGATCGTGGTCGTGCCGGAATAGGTCCGCCCCTCCAGCATGGCGGCATGAACCGGGCCCGTCGGGTCCAGCGGCGTGCCCACCGCGCGGGTGCCGTCCGGGCGCTTGACGTTCGTCGTCACGCGCATGAACTGGCCCAGTTCGGGGTCAAGCCGGAAGATGGTCGCCGTCTCTCCGGTCTGGCCGCCGACATCGTCGATCATGGTGTGATCGTCGAAATCGGGGATCTGCGGCCAGACGACGTCGCCCAGGGTGCCGTCCGGCCTGGTCGTCGCAGAGAAGCCGTCGTGGTCCACGGCAAGATCATAGGACAGGACGCGCAGCGTCACCCGTTGCGCGCTTTGGGCGTTTTCCAGAAGGCTTTGGCGTTGCGCCATGCTGAGCACGGTGACCAGCACAAGCGCCAGGGCCGTCATCAGGCCAAGGCTGGTCAGGGTGATCTTTTGGCGCAGGGACAGGCGCGGGACGAAGGACATCGAAATCTCCGGGACAGGGACCAGGAGCCGACGCTAGCGCACAAATGCTAATGCCCGGTTAGCGTGCCCCTGCTTGACTTGGCCCGGCCCCCCGCCTAGGCACGCGCCCTTCGCAGACACAGGGCAGGGCATTCGACATGGCACCGCGCGGCAACGGCCTGGGCATCGACTTCGGCACCTCGAACTCGGCGGCGGGACATGCGCCGGACGGGACGCCGCGCCTGATCCGGCTGGAACCGGGGCAGACGACCATGCCCACGACCTTTTTCCTGGACGCCGACAGCCGCACCACCCTGATGGGCCAGCCCGCGAACCGCGCCCTGCTGGACGGGCACGAGGGCCGCTTCATGCGGGCGCTGAAGCGCGTTCTGGGCACATCGCTGATGCATGAAAAGCGGATGATCCTGAACGAGAGGGTGACCTTCGTCGACCTGATCGCGCGCTTCTTGAACCGCATCAAGACGCGGGCCGAGGCCGAGACAGGGCAGACCTTCGACCGCGCGCTGTCGGGCCGGCCCGTCGTCTTTCATGGCGATGGCGACCCGCGCGAGGCGCAGGCCGAGGACGATCTGCGCCAATGCTATCTGGCCGCGGGCTTTCACGACGTGGACTTCATGCCCGAGCCCGAGGCCGCGGCCATCGCCGCCGGTGCCGCGCGGCCGGGCGCCACGGGCCTGATCGTGGACGTGGGCGGCGGCACGTCGGATTTCTCGCTGTTCCAGGGGCAGGGGGCGGGGGTGCGGATCCTGGCCAGCCACGGCGTGCGGATCGGCGGCACCGATTTCGACCGCGCGGTCAGCCTGGATCACGTGATGCCGCTGCTGGGCAGGGGATCGGTCCTTCGCAAGGCGATGGGGCCGGGGACGTCGCCCGTACCGAACGCCATCTACAACGACCTTGCCACGTGGGAGAAGATCCCCTTCGTGAATACCCCCCAGAACCGCCGCATGGTCGCCGAAATGGTCCGGCTGGCCGAACAGCCCGACGCCATGGCCCGCCTGTCGCGCGTGCTGGAGGACGATCTGGGCCACGATCTGGCCTTTGCCGTCGAACGCGGCAAGATCGCCGCCAATGACGGTGCCGACGACGCGTCCATCCTGCTGGACGAGGTCGAACGCGGCCTGTCCGCGCCGCTGGCCGGGCAGGCGTTGGCCGACAGCCTGTCGCGCCACGCCAGCCAGCTGCACGAGGGCGCCGTCGAGACGCTGCACCGCGCACAGCTGACCCCCGCACAGGTCGACCGGGTGATCTATGTCGGGGGGTCAAGCCTGATGACGGTCGTAAGCGACACGATGCGCGCGGCCTTTCCCGATGCAGATCATTCGGCACAGGACGTGTTCACGGCCGTGGCCGACGGGCTGGCCATCGCGGCGCGGTAGGGGCGGGGAAGGCTGGCGGAAGGGAATGGGAGTCGAACCCACCCGGGACAGGCTCGCTGCCCCAACCGGATTTGAAGTCCGGCCAAACCACCGGGTCTGATGCCCTTCCGCGGTCCTTCGTCCCTGTCACCTAGGGGCTGGTGGCGGGTCCTGCAATAGAATGTTTCGCAACATGGCGGCTTGGGACGCAAGCTGCGATGCCAGGTCGCGGTGGTCCGGGTCGTCGAACGTCACGGCATTGACGGCCTGACACAGGCTTGCCACGGCCCGGTCGCGGTCCTGCGCGGACACGCGGGCGAATTGTCGCGCCACTGTCGCGACCATCAGGTTGCCCGTCGGGCGCATCGCGTGGAACGCCGCAAGGGTCGCCAGCCGCAGGGGCCCAACCTGATCGACGTGACGCGCCAGGCGGGCATAGACGGCGATGAAATCCGGGGGCAGGGATTCGTTGATCCGCGGGGCGTCCTGCAGGGGCGCGTCGGGGGACAGGCCAAGCAGCCCTGCGAACACGCCGATGAAGTCCGCGTCCAGCCGGGTCAGCACCCGCGCCGAGGCCCCGGTCCTGTCCGCGATCAGATCGGCCATATGGCCAAGGTCCATCATCACGCGGATGGCGGGCATGCGGCAGAAGACCGGAAAATCGGGCAGGCTCAGCGGCCTGCCCGGTGGCACCGGGTTGATCAGCGCCTGTTTCCACAACGACCGCAGCCACCCGTCCAGATCGCGCCCGACCAAGAACAGGGTCGTGTCGAAACCCGTCAGCACCTCTCGGACCTGCTGCCAGGCGCTGTCGGGTATCAGCGCCCGATTGGTCAGCACCCCCTCGCAGGACAGGATCAGCGTGTGGGCGCGCCCATCACGCAGGGGGCCGGTCTCGGCCGCAAGCCGCGACAGGTCGCCGCGCTTCAGCCCCTGGACCAGCCATTGATGCTTGGGGTCGCGGGGCGTGTCGACCGAGGCATAGACGATGCCCTGCGCCGCCAGCACCCCGCGGTTCAGATGGCACCACGCCTGCAGGGTGGACGTCCCGGTCTTGGGCGGACCGGGATGCAGGATCACGCGTGGACGGCTGTCGTTCATGCGCGCCATGTCGGCCCGATCCGCCGGCGATGTCAACGCAGGGCGCGCCCTCAGCCCGCCAGCAGCGCGGCGTTCCCCCCCGCGGCGGTGGTGTCGACGCACAGGTGGCGTTCATGCATGACGTGGGCGCGGTCCGGCACCGCCGTGATCAGCGGCACCAGCGGACCTGGCCGCGCGGCCAGGGCCCGGGCCATCGCCCGCCCCGTCGCCGCGTCACCCCACCACAGCACCGCAGTCACATCGGGCAGGTCGCGCAGCGCATCCGGATCGACATCGCCCTCTGCGACAATTGCCTGACCGCCGGCATCGGTCACGGCACGTGCCTGTGCCGCCGCGGCAGGGGCGCCGGGGCCCAGGCACAGGACGGGGCCGCGGGGCAGGGTGGTCAGGCGGTTCAGCTCTCCGGTCGGGCCGGGCATCAGCCGATCGGTGGGCGCGGCGCCGGGGGCGGGACGGGTCAGCGCCGCAGCCAGGCGGTCGGTGCTGTCGGCCCCGGTCCAGTCCGTCGCCGCGGCGGCGGGGGCTGCGGGCGCGAACAGCCGCGTCAGGTACTGCGGGCCGCCGGCCTTGGGTCCGGTGCCCGACAGGCCCTCTCCGCCAAACGGCTGGCTGCCGACGGTTGCGCCGACCTGGTTGCGGTTGACGTACAGGTTGCCCGCATGGACCGCCTGCGTGACCTGCTGCACCCGGCTGTCGATGCGCGAATGCAGCCCGAAGGTCAGCCCGTACCCCGTCGCGTTGATCGCCGCCACGACCCGGACCAGGTCACGCGCCTTGAAGGTCGCGACATGCAGGACGGGGCCGAAGATCTCGCGCTCCAGCGCCTGGATGCCGTCGATGCGGATCAGCGTGGGCGGCACGAAATGCCCGGTGGCGGGCGCCGCGATCTGGTGCAGGATCCGGTCGCGGTTCTGGTCCAGATACGCCAGGATCCCGGCCTGCGCCTCGGCGTCGATGACCGGGCCGACATCGGTGGACAGATCCCACGGGTCGCCCACGCGCAGCTGGTCCATCGCCCCCTGGATCATCGCGATCAGGTGCGGGGCCACGTCCTCCTGCACGTAGAGGCAGCGCAGCGCCGAACAGCGCTGGCCCGCCGACCGGAAGCTGGAGGCGATGATGTCGCGCACCGCCTGTTCGGGCAGGGCCGTGCTGTCCACGATCATCGCGTTCAGACCGCCCGTCTCCGCGATCAGCGGCGTGCCGGGGGCCATGTGGTCCGCCATGCTGGCGGCGATCAGCCGCGCCGTATCGGTGCCGCCGGTAAAGACGACGCCCTTGATGCGCGGATCGCGTGTCAGCGCTGCACCGACCGTCGCGCCGTCGCCCGGCAGCAGCTGCAGCGCGTCGGCGGGAACGCCCGCGCGGTGCATCAGGCGCACGGCAAGGGCGGCGATCAGCGGGGTCTGTTCGGCCGGCTTGGCCAGCACCGCGTTCCCCGCCATCAGCGCCGCCGCGACCTGTCCGGTGAAGATCGCCAACGGAAAGTTCCAGGGGCTGATCGCAGCGATGATCCCGCGCGGGGCATCCGTGCGGCCCTCGCCCTGCTGGGCGTAATAGCGCAGGAAATCCACCGCCTCGCGCAGTTCGGCCACGGCGTCGTTCAGGGTCTTGCCCGCCTCGCGGGCCAGGATGCCGAAGATCGGGCCGAAATCAGCCTCGAACAGGTCCGCGGCGCGGCGCAGGGTCGCGGCCCGTTCCGCGGCAGGGGCCGCCCAGGGGCGGGCCGCATCGATGGCGCGGGTCACCGTGGCCTCGTCCGCCTCGGTGACGGTTGCCAGGATGTCGCCGGTGGCGGGGTTCAGCACCGGGCTGGCCTGTCCGGTCGCCGCCTGCGCGGTCAAGGGGCCGGCATCGGCGATGGACCCGTCACGGGCGGCAAAGATCCGGTCCAGCTGGTCGCGGGCGGCCAGGTCAAAGCCCTGCGCGTTCACGCGGCCCGCGCCATAGATCGCATGGGGCGCCAGCAGGGTCGCGGGGGCCTGGGCCGTCGCCAGCGCGTCAAACGGATCGCGGGCGATCTGTTCGGGCGCCACGTCCAGATCGACGATCTGGTTCACGAAGCTGCTGTTCGCGCCGTTCTCCAGCAGGCGGCGCACCAGATAGGCCAGCAGGTCCTGATGCGCGCCGACCGGGGCATAGATGCGGCAGGCGGTGCGATGATCGCGCAGGACGATGTCGTGCAGCCGCTCTCCCATCCCGTGCAGGCGCTGGAATTCGAAGGGCGCATCGCCCGCCAGTTCCAGGATGGCCGCGACGCTGTGCGCGTTGTGCGTGGCGAATTGCGGATAGATGCGGTCGGTCATGCCCAACAGCCTCTTCGCCAGCGCAACATAGCTGACATCCGTCGCGGTCTTGGAGGTGAACAGCGGGAAATCAGGATGCCCTTCGACCTGGGCGCGCTTCATCTCGGTGTCCCAATAGGCACCCTTGACTAGGCGCAGCATGATGCGGCGGTCGTGGCGGACCGCCAGCGCGTGCAGCGCATCGATCATCGGCCCCGCCCGCTTGCCATAGGCCTGCACGACCACGCCGAAGCCGTCCCATCCGGCCAGATCGGGGTCCGGCAGGACGGCCTCGATCACCTGCAGCGACAGGGCCAGGCGGTCCTGCTCCTCGGCGTCGATGTTCAGGCCCATGTTCGCCGCGCGCGCCCGGCGGGCCAGATCGCGGACCACGGGGACCAGTTCGGCCATCACCCGATCCTCCTGCGCGACCTCATAGCGGGGGTGCAGCGCCGACAGCTTGATCGAGATGCCGGGGTTCCGGGCGACGGAACCATGCGTGCACGCGCCGGCAATGGCCGCGATGGCCTTGCGGTATTCGTCGGCATAGCGGTCGGCGTCGCGGGCGGTCATCGCCGCCTCGCCCAGCATGTCATAGCTGTAGGTGTATCCCTTGGCCTCCTGACCCTTCGCCCGGTCCAACGCGGCGTCGATGGTCTGGCCCAGGACGAACTGGCGCCCCATCTCGCGCATCGCGCGGGTGACGGCGGTGCGGATCACCGGCTCTCCAAGGCGGCGGACCGCGCCGCGCAGGGTGCCGGCCAGACCGGGCTTGCTGTCGTCGAGCACCCGCCCCGTCAGCATCAGCGCCCAGGTCGAAGCGTTGACCAGGCTGGAAGAGCTGTCGCCCAGGTGGCGGCCCCAATCGGAGGGGGCGATCTTGTCCTCGATCAGCGCGTCGATGGTGGCACGGTCGGGCACGCGCAGCATCGCCTCGGCCAGGCACATCAGGGCCACGCCCTCGCGGGTGGACAGGCCGTATTCGGCCAGCATCAGCTCCATCATCGTGGGCTTGGATTCGGCGCGGATGCGGCGGATCAGGTTGGCCGCGCGGTCGCTGATCCGCGCACGGGTATCAGGCGACAGCGCCGCATCGCGGACCAGCCGGTCCAGCAGGGGCGCTTCGGGTTGGAACTTGGCGGAAAAGGAAAGGTCGGTCATGGCGGCACCCCTGTCTGATATCGGCAGAATATCGCGTGCCGTCTGGACGATGGGACCAATGATGGGCAGGATCGCAGCCATATCGTCCAATCATGGGGCATAAGACGTGACCGACATCCTGGACCCGATCAATCGCCGCATCCTGGCGGAACTGGTGGCCAACGCCCGCATCCCGGTGACCGAACTGGCGCGCAAGGTCGGCCTGTCCAAGACCCCCGTGGCCCTGCGCATCCGCCAGCTGGAGGAGGCGGGGCTGATCACCGGATACCGGGCCATCCTGTCGCCCGTGCGCCTTGGCCTGACCCATGTCACCTATGTCGAGATGCGCCTCTCGGACACCCGCCACAAGGCGCTGGAATCGTTCAACGCCGCCATCCGCCTGATCCCCGAGGTCGAGGAATGCTACATGATCGCGGGGGGGTTCGACTATCTGCTCAAGGTGCGGTCGCGCGACATGGCCGATTACCGTCGCATCATGGCGGAAAAGCTCTCCGCCCTGCCGCATGTCGCCTCGACCTCCAGCTATGTCGCGATGGAGGCGGTGATCGAACAGGGCATCGCCCCGATCTAGCCGAACAGGTCCAGCCGGTGCGGGTTCAGGCGGCGCAGATCCCCACGGCGCAGCGTGACACCATGCCGGTCGAAGAAATCCAAGATCTCAATCGCGACCTTGCGACCGTTCTGGACGCGGTCGCGAAACAGGGGGGCGGTGAACCAGCCGTCCGGCGTCGCGGCCGCCACATCGCGCAGGATGGTCACCATGTCGGCGGTCACAGCGCGCGCAAAGAAATGGTCATGCGCGATCTGGTCGGTGCGGCCCAGCTTCTGCGTCATGCGCAGCACGCGGCGCACCTCCTTTTCGTCCACCCCGAAGTCGGTCGCGAAATCGCGCACCCGCGGCGGGCGATAGCGCAGATCGCCCGTCAGGGACGGAAGGATGCGGGCCCACAGCGCCTCGTCCTCGACCGACAGGCGCACCTCGTGGCCGGGCAGGCGCAGAAAGGCTCCGTCGGGGACGATCCGGCCGGCATCCGCTTCGCCTCGCAGCAGCGCCAGATAGGCGTCCTTGGGCAGCCGCGGCGTCAGCGCCAGGCGCAGCCGTTCGCGGCCCATGCCCGGCAGGTCGGGGTTCTCGGCGTGAAAGGCGGACAGCGCGTCGATGATGCCCCGCTGCAGCGCGTCCAGATGCGCGGGCGACAGGGCCAGCCCCGCGACCAGCCGTGCTCTGGACAATGCCGCGGCCGCATCGGCGGGCGACAGGGCGCGGTCGCGCACGAAGACCGCCGAATCGACCGGGCCCACCGCCAGCATCGCTTGCAGCGGATCGGGGGCTTGGGCGGCGTCGATCAGCGCCAGCCGTTCAGGGGTGCGCCGTTTGCGGGCGGGAGGGCGCAGGTCCAGGAAATGCCCGCCGCCGATGGTGCGGCTGGCCGACACGTCGCGCAGGATGAACTGGTCGCCGATGGTCGCGGCGATGGGACGGTCTAGCACGATCTGGACCGGACCGCTGTGACCGGGAGCGATGGGGTCGCCCAAAGGCACGATCCGCGCGCCCAGTTCGGCCGCGTGGCTGTGCAGGCGGGCGGGAAACCACGTGCCGATGGGCTTCGGCTCCGTGTCCAGCACGGTCAGGACGGCGTCGATCCGTTCGGTCGGCGCATGCAGCGCGGGGGCCAACACGATGTCGCCCCGATGGATCGCGTCCTTGGCGACTGCCTCTCCCGCCAGGTTCAGGGCGCAGCGTTGCCCGGCAAGACCGTGGGTCGCCTGCCGGTTCTGCGCATGGATGCCACGGACCCGCGCCGCGATCCCCGACGGGCTGATCGTCACCAGATCGCCGACGGCGACCTGCCCGGACAGCACCGTGCCGGTCACCACCGTCCCTGCGCCCTGCAGGGTGAAGCTGCGATCGACCGCCAGGCGAAAGCCCGCATCGGCGGTGCGATGGGCCACCTGCGCCTCGGCGGCCATCAGGGCGGCGCGCAGGCTGTCCACGCCCTCGCCGGTCAGTGACGACACCGGAATGATCGGCGCATCCGCCAGCCCGCTGTCGGCCAGGGCGTCGCGGATCTGGGCCGTGACTTCGGCGCGGCGGTCGGCATCGGCCAGATCGGCCTTGGTCAGCGCGACCAGCCCCCGCGACAGGCCCAGCAGGTCCAGGATCGCCAGATGCTCTCGCGTCTGCGGCATAATGCCGTCATCGGCGGCCACGACCAGCAGGGCCAGGTCGATCCCGCCCGCGCCCGCCAGCATGGTGTGGATCAGCCGTTCGTGCCCCGGCACGTCGACGAAACCTGTGACGGTGCCGCCGCCAAGATCGGCATAGGCGAATCCCAGGTCGATGGTGATGCCTCGGGCCTTTTCCTCTGCCAGGCGGTCCGCATCGGTGCCGGTCAGCGCCTTGACCAGCGCGGTCTTGCCGTGGTCGATATGCCCCGCGGTTCCGACGATCACGTCAGCGCCTCCAGCAGGTCACGGTCGTCGTCCAGACAGCGCAGGTCCAGGATCAGCGCGCCGTCGCGGATATGGCCGATGACCGGACGCGGTCGGTCGCGCAGCCATGCCGCCAGGCGGTCCGGCGCGTCGCCGCCCGCCCCGCTGATCCGCAGCCCGGCGGACGGAATCGTGTCCGTCGGCAGCGAGCCCGATCCGATCTGGCTGGCGCAGTCCGTCGGAACAACCCGATGATCGGGCAGCAGCGCCGCGACCTGCGGCGCCAGACGCGCGGCCTGCGCCGCGATGTCGGCCTGCGAACGGGACAGCATGCGCAGCACGGGCAGCCGCTGGTCCAGCCGGTCGGGGTCTCGATAAAGGCGCAGCGTCGCCTGCAGCGCGGCGATGCGGATCTTGTCCAGCCGCACGGCGCGCTTCATGGGGTTCTTGTTGATCCGTGCGATCAGGTCGCGCCGGCCCACGATGAACCCCGCCTGCGGCCCGCCCAGCAGCTTGTCGCCCGAAAAGGTGATCAGGTCCGCGCCTTCGGCCACGGCTTCGGCGACGGTGGGTTCGCGGCGCAGGCCCCAACGGGACAGATCGACCAGCGACCCCGCGCCCAGGTCGTTCAGCATCACCACCCCGGCATCGCGCGCGATGGCGGCCAGGTCCGGGGCCGGAACCTCGGCGGTGAACCCCTCGATACGATAGTTCGATGTGTGGACCTTGAGGATCAGCCCGGTCCGGTCGGTGATCGCGTCGCGATAGTCGCGGGGGTGGGTGCGGTTGGTCGTCCCGACCTCGACCAGCCGGGTGCCGGCGCGGGCCATGATGTCGGGCATGCGGAATGCGCCGCCGATCTCGATCAGCTCGCCGCGCGAGACGATGCTGTTACGGTCTTGGCCGAAGGTGTTCAGCGCGATCAGGACGGCGGCCGCATTGTTGTTGACGATGGTGGCATCTTCGGCCCCGGTCAGCTCGCACAGAAGACCGCGCAGATGGTCGTCACGCTGGCCGCGCCCGCCGGTCGCCAGGTCGAATTCCAGTGCCAGCGGCGCGGCCATCGCGGCGGAAGCGGCGGCGATCGCCTCGTCCGCCAGGATCGCACGGCCCAGGTTGGTGTGCAGAACGGTGCCGGTCAGGTTCAGGATCGGGCGCAGCTGCGTGACCGCCGCCGCCGCCAGATCGGCGGCCAGCAGGTGCGGCAGGCGTGCGGCCTCGGCCGCGCCGTCGGCCCCGTCGCGGATGGCCGCGCGGGCCGCATCAAGGCGCAGACGCGCGGTCCGGGTCACCGCCTGACGGCCATGAGCGTCGATCAGCGACGGCACTGCCAACAGCACCTGATCGACCGATGGCAGCGCCCTGAACCCCGACATCAATAGCCTGCAAGGAACGGGTTGAACCCGCCGCGATGCTTGTCGGTGTCCTTCATCAGCAGGTCCAGCCCCAGGCTGCCGACGTCGTCGGCGATCGCCTCAAGGCTGGGGTTCTTGTTCTGGTACAGGATCTTGACCCAACTGTCGCAATCGCCACAGACCTCGGCCCGGACAGTCGCCTGGTCGGTCTCGACGCTGCGATAGCTGATCTGGCCGGTCTGGCCGCAGCACAGGCAGGTCAGGCGGACCTCGTTCCATTGGGTCTGGCAGCAGGCGCAGGCGGCATAGCGCACCCCGTCCAGATCGCCGACCCCGATCACGCTGGAGGTCGCGGGCTTGCCGCCGCAGACCGGGCAGACGCCCGTGCGGATCTTGACCAGCTGATCGGCGGGCAGCCCCGCGGCAAGGCGCGACAGATGCAGCTGCACGGCCAGCGATGCGAACAGGTGCGGCGCGATGCTGTCATCGGGAATGCTGTCCGACAGGATGTTCTCCAGCAGCCAGTGACGATCGGCCAGGGGCGCGGCGGTCACGGCGGACAGCGCGATGCGCGCGGGTTCCGGCATGTCCAGCGCCGCCGCATGGGTCAGCACCGCGTCCAGGACGGCATGCAGGTCGGGGTCGGATGCCAGCCGCTGCCGGTCGATCGGCGGCATGCGGTTTTCGCGGGCCAGTCGGATGCGGTCGGCGGGCAGGGGGGCGGGGCGGGGCAGTTCGTCCGCCAGCCGGGCCTGGAGGTCCGCAAGCTGACCCAGAAAGGCCAGCCACGGCCCAAGGTTGTCGCTGTGCTGGGCCAGGAAGGCCAGGCGCTTGGCACGGGTCGCGAACAGGCGCATGGGCTTGGGCAAAAACACCAGCGGCGCCGTGGGGACGCCGCCGATGGCCGATGGATCGGGTTGGATGGTGGTGTTCATGTCAGTCTCCGGGCCGAACCGGCCACAGGGGATGCCGGTGATGGTGGCCGGCAGATTACTCTGCCGGGCCCTTGTTGTCGCGGCTGGCGATCTCTCGCAGCCATTTGCGGTGGTGGCGCCAGGCCCATCCGCCGGTGACCGTGCCCCGGGTCATCGCGCGCAGCGTGCCCCGCGTCCAGATCGCGGCATAGACGTGCATGATGAACACCAGGATGATCGCGACCGCCGACAGCGCATGCACCAGGACCGCGATGCGGCGCAGCGGCACGCTGACCAGATGGCCGGCCACCTGCTGCCAGATCATCACGCCGGTGACGATCAGCACGATGATCAGGGCGGACATGCCCCAGAAGACGAACTTCTGGCCCGCGTTGTACTTGCCCAGTTCGGGCAGGTTTTCCTCGCGGCCCTTCACCACGTCGCCGATCTGGGCGACCCAGGTCGTGTCCTCGGGCTTGGGCATGTTCAGGCGCCACAGCTGGATGAACATCAGCGCGAAGCTGAGGAACAGCACCACGCCGATGATCGGGTGGATCCAGCGTGTAGTCTGCCCGCCACCGAACAGCCCGGTCAGGAAGTACAGCGACGGGTCGAACAGCGCCAGGCCGGACAGCGCCAGCGCGATCAGGCTGAACGCGGTCACCCAGTGGTTCGCGCGCGTGAACCCGCGATAGCGGCTGACCTCGACCGGCTGGATGCTTTCCAGCCGGTCACCCCGTTCCGAGTAGTACGGACGATGCGCCATCAGACGTGCCCCCCGCCGGTCGGACCGCCGTCGGGGTCTTCGCCCTTGACCAGCTTGTCGGCGGCCTCGATGTCATGCTCCTCGACCTCGTTGCCGCGGGCGAACAGACCGTGCAGCGTGGCACCCACCGCGGCCAGACCGATGGCCGCCAGGCCCGCGGTCTTGGTGACGCCCTTCCAACCCTCGACCACCGGAGAGATCCGGGGGTTTTCAGGCAGGTCGTTGTAGATGCCGGGCTTGTCCGCGTGATGCAGCACGTACATCACGTGGGTGCCGCCCACGCCGGCCGGATCGTACAGGCCCGCGTTTTCATAGCCGCGCGATTTCAGGTCCTCGATCCGGGTCTCGGCATGCGCCTGCATGTCGGCCTTGGTGCCGAAGACGATGGCCTGCGTGGGGCAGGCCTTGGCACAGGCGGGACCTTGGCCCACGGCCACGCGATCCGAACACAAGGTGCACTTGTAGCTCTTGTGGTCGGTCTTGCTGATGCGCGGGATGTCGAAGGGACAGCCGGTGACGCAATAGCCGCAGCCGATGCAATTGTCGTGGATGAAATCCACGATTCCGTTGGAATACTGCACGATGGCGCCCGGCGCCGGGCAGGCCTTGAGGCAGCCCGGATCCTCGCAATGCATGCAGCCGTCCTTGCGGATCAGCCATTCCAGGTCGTTGGTCGCCGGGTTCTCCCATTCCGCGAAACGCATCAGGGTGAACATGTCGGGGGTCAGGTCGTGGGGGTTCTCATAGACCCCCACGTTCTCTCCCACCGCCGGGGTCGTGTCGTTCCACTCCACGCAGGCGGACTGGCAGGCCTTGCAGCCGATGCACTTGGACACATCGATCAGCTTGGCCAGCTTTTCCAGCTGGCGGTCCGGTTGCGGCACGTTCCGCGTGGCCGAGATGCGCACGACGTCGCGCGCATCGAAATAGGCCTCGGTCGGTTGCACGGGCGGGTTGGACGCCGCCGTGGTCGGGCTGTTTGCCATGTCGTTCATGCCACCGGCTCCTCGGTTGCGGGTTCGATGTTGACCAGGAACGCCTTGAATTCGGGCGTGTCCGTGTTCGCATCCCCGATGAACGGCGTCAGGCTGTTCGGCCCCCAGCCCTTCTTGGCGGCCCCCATGAAGCCCCAGTGCAGCGGAATGCCCACCACATGGACGGGCTTGCCGTCACAGATCAGCGGCTGCAGACGACGGGTGACCACCGCCTTGGCCCAGACCTGTCCGCGCTTGCCGAAGACCCGCACGCGGCTGCCGTTGGTGATGCCGCGCTCCTCGGCCAGCTGGACGCTGATCTCCACGAAGAACTCGGGCTGCAACGCGGCGTTCACCCGGTTGTGCTTGGTCCAGTAGTGGAAATGCTCGGTCAGGCGATAGGAGGTCGCGACGAACGGAAACTCGTCGTTGGTCCCAAGCCGGGCCACATCGCTTTCGAAGACGCGCGCCACCGGGTTCCCGCGCATCCGCGCGTTGAACACGTTAGCCATCGGGCTTTCGAACGGCTCCATATGCGTCGGGAAGGGCCCGTCGCGCATCATGCCCCGGCTGAACAGGCGCGAGACGCCCTCTTGGTTCATGATGAAGGGTCCGACCGTCGACGGGTCCGCCGTCGGCGCGATGTCAGGCACGTCGTAGCCGCCCCATTTCGCCCCGTCCCACTGGATCAGCGGGCGCGTGGCGTCCCAAGGCTGGCCCGCCATGTCGGCCGAGGCGCGGTTGTACAGCACGCGACGGTTGGCCGGCCAGGCAAAGGCCCAGTTCAGGAACATGCCGGTCTCGTCGGGATCGGAATTGTCCCGCCGCGCCATCATGTTGCCGTCCTCGGTCCAGCTGCCGGCATAGATCCAGCAGCCCGCCATGGTCGTCCCGTCATCGCGCAGCTGTCCGAAGCCGGACACCTGCTGACCGGCCTGCAGGATCTGCGCGCCCGTGGCCGGGTCCGTCACCGGAGCCAGCGCGCGGCCGTTCATCTCGCGGGCCAGCTCCTCGGGCGTGGGCTCTCCCGGATCGGCATAGTCCCAGGACAGGTTCACGATCGGATCGGGGAAGGCGCCGCCTTCGGCCCGATACAGGTCGCGCACCCGCGTCCAGATCTGCGCCATGATCCAGGTGTCGTGCTTGGCCTCGCCCGGCGGCGTCGCGCCCGGCCAGTGCCATTGCAGCCAGCGGCCCGAATTGACCAGCGCGCCCTCGTCCTCGGCAAAGCAGGTCGTGGGCAGTTCCAGCACTTCGGTCTGGATGCTGGCCGTGTCGACCTCGTTATGCGCGCCGTGGTTCTCCCAGAAATGCGAGGTCTCGGTGGACAGGGGGTCCATCACGACCAGCATCTTCAGCTTGGACAGGCCCGCCGTCACCTTGCCGCGGTCCGGGATGGACAGCATCGGGTTGAAGCCCTGGCAGAAGTACAGGTTCACCCGGTCGTTGTTCATCAGTTCGAACATGCGCAGGATGTCATAGGCCGGAACGTCCAGCTTGGGCAGGTATTCGTATGCCCAGTCATTCTCGGCCGTGGCGGCATCGCCCCACATCGCCTTGAGGAAGCTGACCATGAACTTGGGATAGTTCTGCCAATAGCTGGTCTGACCCGGCTGCAGCGGCGTGAACTCGCGCGTGGACAGATAGGTCTGCCAGTCGACCTCCTTCTCGGTCGGGATGTTCAGGTATCCCGGGATCAGGTTCGACATCAGGCCGATATCGGTCAGGCCCTGGATGTTGGAGTGACCGCGCAGCGCGTTCATCCCGCCACCGCGGACGCCGATATTGCCCAGGATCAGCTGCAGCATCGCCATGCCGCGGATGTTCTGGGCACCCTTGGAATGCTGGGTCCAGCCAAGCGCGTACATGGACGTCATCGTCCGGTCCACGGCCGAGCATTCGCCGATCATCCCGCAGATATCCAGGAACTTGTCACGCGGCGTGCCGGTGATGTTCTCCACGAATTCCGGCGTGTAGACGTCGACATGCTGCTTGAGCATGTTCCAGACGCAGCGCGGGTCCTGCAGCGTGGGATCGGTCAGCGCAAAGCCGTCCTCGCCCATCTGATAGTCCCAGCTCTCCTTGTTGAAGTCGCGCTTTTCCTCGTCATAGCCGGTAAACAGGCCGTCGGACCAGCCGAAGTCCTCGCGCACCAGGAAGGACGCGTTGGTAAAGTTGCGGACATAGTCCCACTGGACCTTGTCGTTCTCGATGCACCAGCGGATCACCCCCATCAGGAAGGCGATGTCGGTGCCCGGACGGATCGGCGCATAGTAGTCCGCGACCGATGCGGTGCGGGTATAACGCGGGTCGACCACGATCAGCTTGGCGCCGCGATGCGCCTTGGCCTCGGTCACCCACTTGAAACCACACGGATGCGCCTCGGCGGCGTTGCCGCCCATGACGATCGCCAGGTCGGTGTTCTTGATGTCAGTCCATGGATTGGTCATCGCTCCACGGCCGAATGTCGGGCCCAAACTGGACACCGTAGGGCCGTGTCAGACGCGTGCCTGGTTGTCGAATCCCACAATCCCCATGGACCGGACCGTCTTGTAGGTCAGCCATGCGGTTTCGTTGGTCGTGGCCGAAGCCGCCAGGAATCCCGTCGTCGTCCAACGGTTGACGGGGGTGCCGTCATCGTTGGTGGCGATGAAGTTCGCGTCCCGATCATCCTTGAGGGCGCGGGCGATCTTGTCCAGCGCCTCCTCCCAGGTGATCTCCTCGAAGCGGTCCGATCCCGGACGGCGCAGGCGGGGCTGCGTCAGGCGCGTGGGCGCATGGACGAAGTCCTTCAGCGCGGCGCCCTTGGGGCACAGCGTTCCGCGGTTCGTGGGGTGATCGGCATCGCCCTCGATATGCATCAGCTCGGCGGTTTCGCCGGCTTTCACGTCCCCGCGCGAATACATGATGATCCCGCAGGCGACCGAGCAATAGGGACAGGTGTTGCGTGTTTCCGTGGTCGTGGCCAGCTTGAACGCGCGCACATGCGCCGCCTCCGCTGCCTCGGCCCCGCCGAAGCCCATGGCTCCAAGCGACGTTGCCGCAACCCCCGCACCCGCTAGCCGTAAAAAGCCGCGACGCGAAAGGTCGATATTCATGGGACCCTCCCTCTGCCTGTCAAATTCGATAGGTACATCCCAATTCTCTGCCGCGGCCCCGGCCAAGTCAAGGCACGAAGCCTTGCGCGCGACCGAACGGACGGTCTAGAACAGGGCATCAAGCCGATGCGCCGGGGGCGTTCGGGCCGCGTGGCTCCGCCGGAAACGGGGGCTTGGCACATCGGCGCGAGACCCCGCGTTCAGCGGGGTCCGCCGATCCCAACCCTCACATCCTGACCGGAGCCATCCCATGCCCCTGATGTCACGCCTGCTGGCCACCGTCCTGGCCACCGCCCTGCCGCTTTCCGCCGCGGCCCAGGAAACGCTGTATTTCTCGGCCATTCCCGACGAGGACGAGACCCGCCTGGTCGAACGCTTCACCGCCGTCGCCGACTATCTGTCGGAGGAGCTGGGCGTGCCGGTCGAATTCGTTCCGGTCAAATCCTATCCCGCCGCGGTCACCGCCTTCCGCAACGACCAGGTCCAGCTGGCCTGGTTCGGGGGCCTGTCGGGCGTGCAGGCGCGGCTGCTGGTCGACGGGGCCCGCGCCATCGCGCAGGGCGACGAGGATACCAGTTTCGTCAGCTATTTCATCGCCCATACCGACACCGGCCTGACCGAGTCCGAGGATTTCCCCGAAGCCGCGCGGGGCATGTCCTTCACCTTCGGCGCCAAGACCTCGACCTCCGGGCGCTTGATGCCGGAATACGCGATCCGCGAGAATACCGGCGAGGCGCCGGAGGAGTTCTTCGACCGCGTGGGCTTCTCGGGCGATCACAGCCAGACCCTGCGGCTGGTCGCATCCGGCGCCTGGCAGGTCGGCGCGCTGAATTATGCCGTTTACGATCAGGCGGTTGCCGATAACGCGCCCGAGGTCGAGACGGCCAAGATCATCTGGAAGACGCCGCCCTATCCCGACTACAACTGGACCATCCGCGGCGACGTGGACGCCCGGTGGGGCGAGGGTTTCGCCGACAAGGTCCAGGCCGCTCTGGTCGGCATGGACGACCCGGACCTGCTGGCGGCGTTCCCGCGCAACGCCTTCATCCCCGCCGCGAACGAGGACTATGCCCCCATCGAACAGGTCGCCCGCGATCTGGACCTGCTGGAGTAATCCTTGCAACTGCTGGACGGGGTCGATCTGGGCTATGGCGGCACGCCCGTCCTGGCCGGGGTGCGACTGCATGTCGCGCCGGGCGAACGGGTCGCCCTGCTGGGACGCAGCGGTTCGGGCAAGTCGACGCTCCTCTCCGCCCTGCACGGGGCGGCGGCGGGGCGGGGAATGCGAATCGCGCTGGTCCCGCAGGACGCGGCGCTGGTCCCCCAGCTGTCCGCCCTGCGCAACGTGCTGATGGGGCGGCTGGACGATCACGGTGCGTGGCGCAACCTGCGCACGCTGATCCGCCCCGCCGCGCCCGACCGCGCCGCCGCCCTGGCCGACTTGGACCGCGTGGGCCTGATGCCCCAGGCCGATGCCCGCGTGGAATCCCTGTCGGGCGGGCAGAAGCAGCGCGTGGCCCTGGCCCGCGCCCTGCATCGCGGCGGCGACCTGATCCTGGGGGACGAGCCGCTCTCGGCCGTCGATCCGCGTCAGGCGCAGGAGCTGGCCGCGCTGCTGCGCGCGGCCTTTCCGACCGCGATCCTGGCGCTGCATGACGTGGCCGTCGCGCGGGCCTTTGCCACGCGGGTCATCGGGCTGAAGCAGGGCGTCTTTCTGTTCGACCTGCCGGTGGACCAACTGGATGCCTCGCGGATCGAGGCCCTTTATGGCTAGCCTGTCGCGCCTTGGCGTGGTGGCGGGGTTTCTGGCCGTGGCCGCCCTGTGCCTGCCGCTGGCCGACCTGACGGTGGCGGGCCACGACCCTTGGGCCGCGCTGGCCCGGATGGGCCGCGGCTTCCTCGCGCCCGATTTCGGCGCCATCGAACAGATCGCCCGTGCCGTCACGCTGACCGTGGCCTTTGCAGTCGCTGGCGTGACCCTGGGGGGCGTGGCGGGGCTGATCCTGGCGCCCTTCTATCGGCTGCGCGCGGTGCGGGGCCTGGCGATCGCCCTGCGCTCGGTCCACGAGCTGTTCTGGGCGCTGCTCTTGCTGCAGGTCTTCGGGATCAGCGTCTGGTCGGGGGTTTTGGCCATCGCGCTGCCCTATGCCGGGATCTTCGCCAAGGTCCTGTCCGAGATCCTGGACGAATCCGACCGCCGCCCCGACCGCTGGCTAGGCCCGTCGGTCGATCCGCTGACGCGGTTCCTCTGGGCGCGCGCGCCCCTGGCGTGGCCGCAGATGGCGACCTATGCCCTTTACCGGCTGGAGTGCGGGCTGCGGTCGTCGGCGGTGCTGGGCTTCATCGGGCTGCCGACGCTCGGCTTCCAGCTGGACACGTTCTTCCGGCAGGGGGAATACGGCGCGGCGGGGGCGGTCATGGCGATCTACATCACGCTGATCGCGACGGTCCGGCTGTGGATGCGGCCCCGGCTGCTGCTGGGCTGGCTGATTTTCGCCGCGGTGATGCTGGCCACCGTGCGCACGCCGCCGATGGGGCAGGGCGCGCTGTGGCGGTTTCTCAGCCAGGACATCATCCCCGCCCCCCTGCGCCAGGGCGACCCCGCCGCCCTGCTGCCCTGGCTGTGGGAGCTGACGACAACCGCGATCCTGCCCGGCCTGGCCGCGACGCTGATCGTGGCACAGCTGGCGCTGGTGCTGGCAGGGGCCGTGGCCTTCGTCGCGCAGGCCGCCATCGTGCCCCGCGTGACGGGGCGCATCGGCGCGGGCCTGGGGCATCTGGTGCTGGTGATCCTGCGGTCCTTTCCCGAATACATGCTGGCCTATCTGTTCCTGCAGGTCTGGGGGCCGTCCATGCTGCCCGCGATCCTGGCGCTTGGGCTGCATAACGGGGCGATCATCGGGCATCTTCTGGGCCGTCAGGCGACCGGACTGACCCTGCGCGCGGACGCGCCCCGCGGCCTGACGCTGTGGGGCTGGGAGATCGTGCCGCGCCTGTTCGGACCCTTCGTGGCGCTGTGCCTCTACCGGTGGGAGATCATCATCCGGGAATCGGCGATCATGGGCATCCTGGGCATCGCCACCCTGGGGTTCTACCTGGACGACGCCATCGGAGAGCTGCGCATCGACCGCGCAGTCGTCATCCTGGCCGCGACCGGGCTGGTCACGGTCGGCATCGACGCGCTGTCGCGCGCCATCCGCGCCCGCCTTGGCGCGGGCGATCTGCATGTCGGGGACGCGCGGCCGGGGGCGGTGCCCGGCCAGGCGACCAACTGCTAGGCGGCCATCTGCGGCTGGCGCACCGCGCAGGCAAAGGCCAGGAACTTGCCATCGTCGTTGGACACCAGATCGCCCATCGGACGGGGCGTCCAGCCAAGCCGCGACGCCATGCGCAGGAACGCGGGCGGCCCCAGGAACAGGCAGTCGGTGGCGCCGACGTCGTGCAGGTATTCGTTCGACGCCTCCAGGATCGCCTCGGCCAGGCCCGGCACGGGCAGGGCGGCAAAGCGCGTCAGTTCCCACGCCTGCGGGTCGACGGGGGGTTCGTCATGACACAGGTTGGTGGGCATGCCCGGCAGCAAGCCGCGATGCGCGTCGCGGATCATGTAGGAATAGACCACCTTGCCGCCGCCGAAGGAACAGTCGGTCCGTTTCAGCCGCGCCCCGCCGATCGCGCGCCCGTCGCGATGGGCGATCACGTAGACGGTGTCGAAGGTGTCGTACTGCTCGAACTCGATGCCTTCGGCGTGGTGCAGGGGCCATGCCATGCGATCCACGAAGATCTGCTTGCGCAGCTGGAAGAAGCTGGCCACCAGGTCGAACTGGGCCATGTCGCGCGGCAGGCGGATCGTGGCGATCTGCACGTCTGTCATCGTCTGTGTCATGTCACGCATCCCTATTGCCGATACCCGTCGGGCAGCTTGGCCAGTCCCAGGAACTGGCGACCGCCGGTCACCTTGTTGGGCAGCCACAGGCCCCAGCTGGTGACCTCGACCGCCAGCACGCCTTCATCGGCATAGGCATCGAAATAGGTCAGCATCGTCTCGACCATGTCGCGGCTGAATTCCGCGGTTGCCAATCTCGGCTCTCTGATTCCCTTAACCACCTTTGTCCTCCATAGCTGACAGGTGTTAACGGCTTGCTACCCATGGCCGGGCTTGTCGCGCGAAAAGCGGACAAGCTGCCTTTTCAGTATGTCCGAAAAGGCATATCCTGCAGGTCGTGAAGCAGGAGAGGCGTGATGCTGAACGATCTGATCCCCAATTTCGACGACGAGATCGCCGAAATGCACGCTCTTGCGCCCTCGGGTTGGATCATGGGCTTCAACCTGACCTACAAGGGCCCCGAACATCTGCACAACGCCTATCCGGATGCCTGGCGGTCCATCTACGAGGACCGGAACTACTTCTTCGGCGATCCCATCGCGATGTGGACGATGACCCATGACGGCGCCGCCCGCTGGTCCGAGGTGCGCATCCCCGACCTGCGCGGGGTCATGCAGGCGGCACGGCGGTTCCGCCTGAACTATGGCGTGGCGATATCGCGCAAGGTGGCGGGCAAGCGGTCGTTCCTGACGCTGTCCCACCCCGACCGCGAATTTTCCGATGACGAGATCGCGCGCTGCCGCGCCAAGTTCAACCTGTGGACCGACCTGGTCCTGAACCGGGCCGCCCTGACACCTGCCGAACTGGACGTGCTGCGCTGCTTCCGCGACGGTCTTGGCCAGATCGAGACCGCGACCCAGCTGTCCATCGCCGAATCCACCGTCAAGCAGCGGGCGATCAAGGCCTGCGGCAAGCTGGGTGCGAAAAGCCGCACCCAGGCCGTGGCCATCGCGGTCGCCCGCAACTATCTGTGACCGCTACTGGATCGCGCGGATCGCCGGATAGGCGGCGCGATAGGCCCGATGCGCCGCGGCGAATGCGTCGCGCAGACCGGCATCCGGCACGATCTCGGCGGTGACGCGGGGCGGGGTCATCACCTGCTCGACCGTTCCGGCCCCGGCGGCCACCATGCCAAGCCGTGCGGCGCCCAGGGCCGCGCCAAAGTCGCCGTCCTCGGGCAGGGTCAGGGTCACGTCTAGCGCGGTCGCGATCACCTCCAGCCAATAGCGTGACCGTGCCCCGCCGCCGATGGCCATCAGCCGCGTCGGACGCGCGCCTGTCGATTGCAGCGCCACCAGGCTGTCGGCCAGCCCGAAGGCCACCCCCTCCAGCACGGCGCGGGTCAGGTCGTTGCGGTCGGTCGCGGCCGCCAGCCCGGTCAGGCTGCCGCGGATCGCGGGGTCGTTATGCGGCGTGCGTTCCCCGGACAGATAGGGCAGGAAGCGCACCGGCCCCGGCGCGCGCAGCGACCCAAGGTCGGCGGTCAGCTGGGCGGGCGTGGCCCCCGTGACGCGGCCCAGCCAGTTCAGGCTGTCGGTCGCGGCCAGCATCACGCCCATCTGGTACCAGCGCCCCGGCACCGCGTGGCAGAAGCTGTGCAGCGCCGTGTCAGGCGCGGGGGCATAGCCGTCGCGCGCCGCCAGCAGCACCCCCGATGTGCCAAGCGACACGAAGCCCGCGCCTTCGGCCATTGCGCCGATCCCGCAGGCGGCGGCGGCATTGTCCCCCGCACCCCCGGCGACCGTCACCGACCCGGATAGGCCCCATTCGGCGGCCAGATCGGCACGCAGCCGACCGGCGGGGACGGACCCCTCGACCAGGCGAGGCATCTGCGCGCGGGTCATTCCGGTCGCGGCCAGCAGGTCGTCCGACCAGTCGCGCGCCCCGGTGTCCAGCCACGACGTCCCCGATGCGTCGGACAGATCGCCCACCGCCTCTCCGGTCAGCCACAGGTTCAGATAGGCGGCCGGCAGCAGCACCCGCGCGGCTTGGGCGAACAGGTCCGGCTCATGCGCGGCCATCCAGGCTAGCTTGGGCGCGGTGAAGCCGGGGAAGACGATGTTGCCGGTCAGCGTGCGAAACCGCGGATCGGCGTCCAGCGCGTCGGCCTCGACATGGCTGCGCGTATCGTTCCACAGGATCGCGGGGCGCAGCACGCGGTCCTGCGCATCCAGCACGCAGGCGCCGTGCATGTGCCCCGCGACGCCGATGCCGCGAAGGGACGCGAATTGGGGATGCGCCGCGCGCAGATCGGCCACCGCACCCTGAAGCGCCGTGATCCAGTCGGCAGGGTCCTGTTCGGACCAGCCGGGATGGGGATGGGCCACGTCGTAATGGCGCTCGGTCGAGCCGATCGGCTGTCCCGCATCATCCACCAGCAGCGCGCGCAGTCCCGACGTGCCCAGATCGATCCCCAGAAAGCTCATCCCGCATCCTCCGTGTTGTCCCGCCAGACCTTCAACACGAAAACCGAAATGTCCAGCCGCCGCCTTGCACCCGCGCCCGCTTCGGACAAGGGTCGGGGGAAACGAACGGAGTGTGCCATGACCCCCCGCATCATCGACCGCGACAGCGCCCGCGGGCTGGACTGGCCCGGCGCCATCGACGCGCTGCGCCAGGGGCATCTGGCAGCCGCCGCCGAGGTCCGCGACCTGTTCCTGGGGCCCGGGTCGGGCAGCCTGCTGACGCGGGCGGCCTGGCTGCCCGGCCGTGGCTTCGGCGTCAAGGCGGTGACGGTGTTTGGTGACAACCCGGCCCGCGGCCTGCCGTCGGTGCAGGGGGCGATGCTGATCTTTGACCCCGAAACCGGCGTGCTGACCGCCGTGATCGATGCGCCGCTGGTCACCGAATACAAGACCTGCGCCGATTCCGTGCTGGGTGCGCAGATCCTGGCCCGGCCGGACAGCCGCCGGTTGCTGATCGTCGGGGCAGGGGTGCTGGCGGGGGGTCTGGTCGCGGCCTATCGCGCAGGCATGCCGCATCTGGATCAGGTGCAGGTCTGGGCGCGCCGTCCCGAACAGGTGCGGGCGCTGGCCGAACGCCTGGCGGCAGAGGGCCACGCGGTCACGCCGGTCACCGACCTGGCCGCGGCGGTGGCCCAGGCCGACATCGTGTCCACCGCGACGATGGCGCGCGAACCGGTGCTGCGCGGGGAATGGGTGCGCCCCGGCACCCATGTTGACCTGATCGGCGCCTTTCGCGCCGAGATGCGCGAGGCCGACGACGCGCTGATGACCCGCGCCCGCATCTTTGTCGACAGCCGTGCCACCACCATCGCCCATATCGGCGAACTGGCGATCCCGATCGCCGCGGGCGTTCTGACGCCCGACGACGTCCTGGGCGATCTGTACGACCTGGTGCCCGGCCGGTGCGGGCGCACGGGCGCGGACCAGATCACGGTCTTCAAGAACGGGGGCGGCGCGCATCTTGACACGATGATCGCCGCCTGGATCGCCGCCGCGGCCTAGGGCAGGGCGGGCATCACGCGCCCGGTGCAGGGCCCGAACCCCACGCGATAGCCCGCCCCCTGCGCGTGGGCGAACAGACCCACCTCGTCCCCGTCCTGCAGGAAGGTGCGGGGCTGGCCGTTCACGGTCACGGGCTGCTGCCCGTTCCGAGTCATTTCCAGCAGGGCGCCGGTCTGATCGGGGGTGGGACCAGAGATCGTGCCCGATCCCAGCAGGTCGCCCACGTTCATCGGGCAGCCCGAACTGGCGTGATGGGCCAGCGCCTGCGCCTGCGACCAGTGCATCACGGCATAATTCACGCGTGCCATGACCTGCCCGTTCAGCGTCCAGCCCATCGCCAGGTCATGAAAGCCCGGGCGGCTGTCGCGCAGATGGGGCATGGGGTCCACCGTCCGGGCGGCACCGGCGCGGCGGAACGGCTCCAACGCGGCGCGGGTCACGATCCACGGGCTGATCGTGGTGGCGAAGGCCTTGCCCTGGAACGGCCCGAGGGGCTGATACTCCCACGCCTGGATATCGCGCGCCGACCAGTCGTTCAGCAGGACATGGCCAAAGATCATGTCCTCGGCCTGATCGACGGTGACGCGGGTGCCAAGGGCGGTGGCCGCCCCCACGATGGCGCCCAGTTCCAGTTCCAGGTCCAGTCGGCGGCTGGCGGTCCATTCCGGACCGGCAGGGCCGGCGACCTGGCCCATCGGGCGATGCACCGGCGTTCCCGACACCACAATCGACGAGGCCCGGCCGTTATAGCCGATGGGCATGTGGTCCCATTGCGGCGGCAGGGCGTTGTCCGGCCCCCGGAACAGGCACCCCACGTTGAACGCGTGGTGGCGCGAGGCATAGAAATCGGTGAACCCCTCGACCCGGATCGGCAGGTGCAGCCGCGCGCCCGCCATCGCCACCAGCGGCAGGTCACGGGGTCCGTCGGGGGACAGCAGCGCCGTCAGCCGTGCCCGAGCCGCCGCCCACGCGTCCGGACCGCGGGCGATGAAGTCGTTCATCCGCGGCGCGGCAAAGGTGCCGCCCGCATCCAGCAGTCCCTGCGCCTCGCACGCGGCCAGATCCAGGATGCGGTCGCCGATGGCCACCCCGCAGCGCGGGCCGCGGTCGTCCGAAAACACGCCATAGGGCAGGTTGTTCAGCGGGAAATCGCAATCAGGCCGATTGGCGGATAACACCTGCGACGGCATCAGGCCGGGTTCGGCACCGGTCATTTCACCCCCGGCGTGCCGTCGAACTTCTTCTCCAGCCGGTTCCAGACATCGATGTATTCCGGCTGCATCGGCGCCTCGCGGGCGGCGTATTCGGTCAGATGCTGGGGAAAGCGCGTCTCGAACATGAAGGACATTGTCTCGGCCAGCTTGTGCGGCACCAGGTCGCCCGTCGTCGCCTTGTCAAAGGCCTCGCGGTCGGGGCCGTGGGGCAGCATGCAGTTGTGCAGGCTGATCCCGCCAGGGGCGAACCCCTGAGGCTTGGCGTCATAGATGCCGTGGATGTTGCCCATCAGCTCGGACATGATGTTTTTGTGGTACCAAGGGGGGCGGAACGAATGTTCGGCCACCATCCAGCGGTCGCGAAACAGCACGAAGTCGATGTTCGCCGTCCCGTCCTGTCCGGACGGCGCGGTCAGCACGGTGAAGATCGACGGGTCGGGGTGGTCGAACAGGATCGCGCCGACCGGCGAATAGGTCCGCAGATCATACTTATAGGCGCAATAGTTGCCGTGCCACGCGACCACGTCCAGCGGGCTGTGGTCGATCCATGTCTCATGGAACTGGCCGCACCACTTGATGACCACGCGGGACCGGGCGTCCCGATCCTCGAAGGCCGCGACGGGGGTCTTGAAGTCTCGCGGATTGGCCAGACAGTTCGCGCCGATGGGGCCGCGGTCGGGCAGGTCGAACTTCTGGCCGTAATTCTCGCAGACGAAGCCCCGGGCGGGGCCTTCCAGCACTTCGACCCGATAGACCAGGCCGCGGGGAAGGATCGCGATCTCCTGCGGCTGGACGTCGATGATGCCCAGTTCGGTACAGAACCGCAGCCGGCCCTGCTGCGGCACCACCAGCAGTTCGCTGTCGGCGGAGAAGAAGTATTCGTCCCGCATCGACGCGGTGACCAGATAGACATGTGTCGCCATGCCGACCTGGATGTTCACGTCGCCCGCGGTCGTCATGGTGCGCATGCCGGTCAGCCAGGTCAGGTCGCCCTCGGGGACTGGGATCGGGTCCCACCGGTACTGGCCCAGGCTGGTCACCCCCGGCAGGACATGCGGCGCGGTCTTCCAATAGGGAAGATCGATCGCCGCGAACCGCCCCGTGTGATGCACCGACGGGCGGATGCGATAGCACCAGGTCCGCTCGTTCTGGCCGCGCGGCGCGGTGAAGGCGGTTCCCGACAGCTGTTCCGCATAGAGGCCATAATTGCAGCGCTGCGGACTGTTCTGGCCCTGGGGCAAGGCATCGGGCAGGGCCTCGGTCTCGAAGTCGTTGCCAAAGCCGGGCAGGTATCCCGGATGGGCACCCGGACCCGCCGGGGCGCGGGTCATTCCCGAGGTCTGATCGCTGTCGGTCATCGCAGCACCCAATTTCATTGCATCTGCAACGAATATATCCGGCGGTGCCGCGATGCGTCAAGCGACGCGGCCTTGCACCCGCCGCGAGGTCCGTGAATGCTGATGCCTTGGGAACCGGAGGCCGACATGTCCGACATGCGCATCGCCAAGCTGGGTCCGGGCGACCTGTCCGCCTTCAAGGCGATCCGGCTGGAGTCGTTGCGCCTGGCGCCCACCGCCTTTGCCAATACCGAGGCCGACTGGTCCGGGCTGACCGATGACGAATGGATCAGCCGGATGACGCATCCCGTCTTTGCCGCCTTCCTGGGGCAGGACCCGGTCGGGATCATGGGCCTGCTGCCGCAGCGGGGCGAACGGCGATCGCATCGGGCGACGCTGATCATGGTCTATCTGCGCCAGGACCTGCGGGGAACGGGGGCAGCGGATGCGCTGCTGCGCGCCGTCATGGATTTCGCGACCGCCACCGGGCGGCGGCAGATCGAGCTGGCGGTGAACTACCACAACACGGCCGCCATCCGGTTCTATCTGCGCCATGGCTTTGTCCAGACCGGCCGGATCCCTGCCGCGCTGATCGATGCGGGACAGGAGGTGGACGAACTGCTGATGGTCAAGCGTCTATCCTGACCAAACGGGCCGCATCCAAGCAGGGAATAATCACGGTTATGTAACTATTGAACTGATCATCGCTCATGGTTCGTTGAACATCCAAAAGTCTTCAAACCCATTCTACGGGCCGCGATCATCCTTATACGTGGGTGTGGGCAACATTGAACATTCACTATCGTTTTGTCGCGATGGGCTTGGGCTGCCGACCAAAGGCATCATCGGGCAGGAGTTCGAGCGTGGGGCGGTAGCCTTCTTCGATCTCTCCGGCGGGCTGAAGCTCGCCCTGTGGGCGCAGGCTGACATTGCTCATGACACGGTCTGCCAGTTCAGCCGATCAGCCCGACCGCCGTCACGATCGGCCATAATGTAGCACGACCCGAAGAGGTGGATCAGTGCATGGCAGCGGCGGAGCGTGCCGGTGCCCAGGTGGTCAAGGCACTACACGACACGTTCTACGGCGGCTATGCCGGCTATTTCCGAGACCCGGACGGGCACCTCTGGGAAATCGTCTGGAACCCCGATCTCCTCCCACCGGAGAAACACAGATCGCTCAGAACGCATGCGTTATCGCTGGTGGCGACACTTCGGAACCCCTGACAGGGATGAGGCTTATGAGTATCAACACCTGAAAAAATAATGTGTGCTATAGGTTGGAGTCGCCCGCAATTATCTGAGCGGTCGTGATCCACCGTCGTTATAGATCTTATCGTAATTTCCAAGGACCGCGATAGATACCGTGGCCGCAGCCGCAATCGACATCATCTCGCCACCATCCTCCAGGGCCGTAAAGATGACGTCAGCCAACGCTCCCGGCATCATGATATGGGCGAGGTCGAAAACCACTGCGCAGAAGATCAGGAGGGCTATAGGATAGGCAATAAACTTTAGAATGGTTCCGTCGCCATTACGCCGGCCTCTGTAAGCCCAGATGCCGAGGGACGCCAAAACTCCCGCCGCCAGCATCCATGCCAGTAGCTCTCCCAGATCCTTCTCCCTCAGACCAAAGACCACGGGGAGCTCGAACGCATGTGCCAAGATTATTCCCAAGCGTTCGTGGTACTGACAGGAGTCATCGAACCAGGCGAAGGCAAAGAACGCGAACAGGAACAGCGATAAGCGGGATCGGGTTTTGTGAAAAACATAGAGAAAGGATGAGAAACAGATGAACAGCATCCCGTGATTGAGATTTTCGGAGATGGAGTTGTCACCACCAAGGTTTACGAAAGAATAGATCACCCCGGCAATCCCGTTCTCGCTGTATCCATACAGAAAGATCATGCTGTAAGTGGTGATATGGATCACGATGAGGGTTGTGGCGGCCGCCGCCAGCAGCATTCCAACCTTTACGGCAGATCTGTCATCGATCACCCTGAAAGGAACTGTGGGGCATTCATAAAGTCTTGTCGCAGTCTGATCGGGCAAGGGTACGATAATCTGTCTCACTTAAACGCATGATCGGCGGCATTTAGGTTATGTGCAGACGTGATTGCAAGGCGCAGGGTATTTGCGAGTAGTGCCTTGACAGGCATCCCCATCCGCGCGGATCAAGAACGATTACTCAGACCGCTTGCTGGCCTGTGCCGGCATGTCCACCCAGGAACAGATCTGCCCTAGCCCGGGCACACGTCACCATTTGCTCCTGGCCTGCCCCTATCGGGTGGTCCGGTTTCAGTCTTAGTGCATTACGGGTCTTGGCGCTACAGCTGGGGTGGCCGGCGAAGCGGCTCCGGATGGCGAAGCCGGCCACTGGATGGCCTCGGGAGCTGGCGGGCGATACCCCAGTGATGAGTGCGGGCGCTTGGTGTTGTAATGGCGGCGCCAGCTCTCGATGATAATCTTCGCCTCAGCGAGGCTGTAGAAGATCTCCCCGTTCAGCAGCTCGTCGCGGAGCTTGGAATTGAAGCTCTCACAGTAACCGTTCTCCCAGGGGGACCCCGGCTCGATATAGGCGGTCTTCGCGCCGACGGCGACGATCCATTCCCGCACCGCCTTGGCGATGAACTCCGGGCCATTGTCGGACCGTATATGATCCGGCACACCGTGCAGGATGAAGAGATCGGACAAGACGTCGATGACGTCGGTCGATCGGAGCCTCCGGTCGACCCGGATTGCCAGGCACTCCCGGCTGAACTCGTCGATGAGATTGAGCATGCCGAACTTCCTTCCATCGTGGGTCCGGGCTTCGACGAAGTCGTAGGACCAGACATGGTTCGAACGCTCTGGCCGCAGACGGATGCATGACCCGTCGTTCAGCCAGAGCCGACCCTTCTTTGGTTGCTTTTGTGGCACCTTCAGCCCCTCCCGCCGCCAGATGCGCTCGACCCGTTTCACGTTCACCGCCCAACCGGCCTCGCGCAGAAGGGCGTCGCCGGTGGTCGCTCGGACCAGTGGCGCAACCACCGGCAACTCCGGCGGTATCCGTAGCGCCAAGACCCGTAATGCACAAAGACTGAAACCGGACCACCCGATAGGGGCAGGCCAGGAGCAAATGGTGACGTGTGCCCGGGCTAGGGCAGATCTGTTCCTGGGTGGACATGCCGGCACAGGCCAGCAAGCGGTCTGAGTAATCGTTCTTGATCCGCGCGGATGGGGATGCCTGTCAAGGCACTACTCGCAAATACCCTGCGCCTTGCAATCACGTCTGCACATAACCTAAATGCCGCCGATCATGCGTTTAAGTGAGACAGATTATCGTACCCTTGCCCGATCAGACTGCGCGTTAGTTGACGACATAACCGCACCAGCCCAGCACACCCACTCGTCTTCGGCGGCATCCAAAAGTCGGAGCGCCTTCTTTTCAAGCTCGCACAAATGCGAGGATCCGCGCAGTCTTAATGGCCCGACGCAAAAATTTGCCAGTGGGTCATGCCTGGTGAAATTTCTGGTAATAAATCGTTAACCAACACCACATAACGTTCCCGAACAAAGAGCAACGGTAATGGGACGGGATCTGGAATGGCGACAATCAGAGGGTCGAGTGCTGACGATACGATGCGGGGCACGACACAATCAGACATAGTCTGGGGTCTTGAAGGGTTGGACACCTTCCACTGGCAGGCCGGAATGGGCAACGACACGTATCACGGCGGTACCGGAGTGGAGCGGTACGATGCCAATCCCTATACGCCCGGCAACCCCGGTGGTGACAAGCTGATCCTGGAGGGCTCAGTCGGGGCACGCATCGATATGCGTTCGACAGATAGTGGCAGCGTTCAGATCGGCAGCGAGCGTCTGGACTTCACTGGCATCGAGCGCATCTACGGCACCTCGGGTAACGATGTTGTCTATGCAACAAACGCCACGGTGAACACCTCCGGTAGCGGAATATCCGCCCACGGTCTGTCGATCTTCACCGGTGCTGGAAATGACCGTATCTCAGGATCGCAGTTTGACGACGTTATTGATGGGGGTTCAGGCAATGATACCATCAGCGGCGATGGCGGAAACGATTTTATCCACTCTAATACCGGCAATGATCTGATTTATGGCGGCGCCGGTGACGAAAACATCCGATGGGGAAACGGTGATGCCAACCACAACCCCGGTAATGATACGATCGACGGCGGCTCGGGAAACGACCTGATCAACATCTGGATCAAACGCGGCGACATCTATTCCAACAATGACACTGTAGGTATCGAGGGTGTCAGCGTAACGATTGATCGTGTCCTGTCCGACGGAGCGTTTTCAGGCAATGCGAGCACCGGTATCGGCGGCACCGCGGCACTTCGCTTCGACAACTTCGAACTTGGCTGGACGCATGCAGGCAACGACGTCGTCGACGCGTCACGCGCTGTCATCTCGAGTTCGGGAAACGGCATCAACTTCAATACAAGGTGGGGTCACGACCGTCTGGTGGGCAGCAGCGGTCGTGATACGCTGGACGGATCCATGGGGCGTGACACGGTTCAGGGCGGCAATGGCAATGACCGTATCTGGATCGGTGACGGAAACAGGGGTGACGGCGCTCGAGACGTCCTGATGTTTCGGTCAGGCGACGATGCGGATGTCGTCTATGGGTTCGAGAGCAGCCGGGATGCCCTGGACCTCGGCGGGAGAAGTTACAGCGCCACAGAGGTCCGTGAAGGAACGCTCCTGAACTTAGGTGGTGGTGATTCAGTTCTCTTGAACGGGGTCTTCGACTTTATCTGAGGTAGTTTGGAACCTGTCCCGCACATTCGTTTACCACGACGGCGCATCCATATGCCTGTGGTACGGCATCTGGACCAGCAGGAAATCTCGCGGTGATTGCCCGGACGCTTTGACTCCTGTTATCTTTCAGCCATGGTTCCTCCGCGCCTTGCGCGCGGAGGAGGATTACGTTTGAGTGAAGAAACTCGTTGCGTTTACGATGGCGTTCCGGAACTTCTTGAAAAATCAAACCGCACTTTAATCCTTCATCAGAACTGGCCGGGTCAAACCACCCGACCAGTTCTTACTCATGCTTCATCTTCCTGAAACGCCTCTTCGCGCTTCTTGCGAATGCTCGGAACGATCATCAACACTAGCAGCAAGACGGTGGCTGCCAACATGGTCAGGCTGATCGGCCGCTCGATGAAGATACTTGCGTCGCCTTGGGTGATCAGCATCGTCCGGCGCAGGTTCGCCTCCAGCAGCGGTCCCAGCACGAAGCCTAACAGCAAGGGCCCTGGCTCGCAGCGCGCCTTTCGGAACGCATAGCCCAACAGACCGAAGCCAGCAGCCAAGAGCACGTCGAAGATGCGGTTGTTCATCGAATAGACGCCGACGCAGCAGAACAGAAGGATCGCGGGATAAAGCAAGCGGTAGGGCATCGTCAGGAGCCTGACCCAAAGCCCGATCAGCGGCAGGTTGATGACCACAAGCAAGGCATTGCCGATCCACATCGACGCCACCAGACCCCAGAAGATCTCTGGCTGGGTGGTTAGCACGGTCGGGCCGGGCGTGATCCCGTGGATCATGAAGGCCGACAGCATCATCGCCATCATGTTGTTGGACGGGATGCCCAGGGTCAGCAGCGGAATGAATGATGACTGTGCTGCGGCATTGTTTGCCGCCTCAGGCGATGCCACGCCTTCGACCATGCCGGTGCCGAATTTCTCCGGCGTTTTGGAGACCTTCTTCTCCAGCGAATAGGCGCTGAACGAGGCAAGAGTTGCCCCGCCCCCCGGCAGAATGCCAAGAAAGGTGCCGATGCCGGTGCCGCGAAGCACCGCAGGCCAGGCCCGGCGGAAATCTTCGCGCGTGGGCCACAGTCGGGTTAGGGGTGCAACCGTAACTCCGGCTGATCCGGTGCGTTCCAGATTGGCGATGATTTCGGAAAAACCGAACAGGCCGATGGCGATCACCGTGAACTCTACCCCGTCGAACAATTGCAGGGATCCGAAGGTCAGACGTTCGGCGCCGGTGGCCTGATCGGTCCCGACCATGCCCAGCAGCAGGCCGACGAGGATCATTCCGATGGCCTTCAGGACCGGGCCGCTGGCCAGGATCGTCGCCGCCAGAAGGCCGAAGACCATCAGCGCCACATACTCCGCCGGCCCGAAGTTGAGAGCGAACCCGGCCAGCATGGGGCCAGCGATGGCGATCGCGAAAGTGGCGACGGTTCCGGCGAAGAATGACCCGAGTGCGGCAACGGCCAAGGCGGACCCCGCCCTGCCCTGTCGCGCCATCTGGTAGCCGTCCAAGGTAGTGACGACGGCGGATGCCTCGCCTGGCAGGTTCACCAGAATGGCCGTGGTCGATCCGCCATACTGCGCACCGTAATAGATGCCGGCCAGCATGATGATCCCCGCCAATGGCGGCAGGAAGAACGTGATCGGCAGCAGCACCGCGATGGTAGCCGTGGGCCCGATGCCGGGCAGAACCCCGATCAGCGTGCCCAGCAGCGCCCCGATCAGGCAAAAGCCCAGATTGGCAGGCGTCATCGCCTCGCCAAAGCCGAGCATCAGAAGGTCCAAGATTTCCATAATCTCTCTCCCCGGCCTAGACTGGCCACAAGGGCATCTGGACACCCAGGCCATAGATGAAGACGAGCGCACCAAAGAGCGTGAGACCCGCCGCCAGCAGCAGGGTCGTGCGCCACCGACCACCCGGATCGGCCAAAGATCCCACGATGATCAGCCATCCGGATGCCAGAACAAACCCCAACCATTCAGCAAGATAAGCAAAGCCTACGATCGCCAGTGTGATGACCAGCAACGGGCGCAGGCGAATGGCCTCGATGGGCTCCGCCCCGCGTCGCAAGGCGGCGAAACCGGTGATGCCACCCAGAACCAGCAGCCCGATGCAGACGGCACGGGGCAGAAACCCCGGTCCCATCTGCGCCAGCGTGCCTTGGTCCAGATCACGCGCCAACCACAAGCCGAGCGCGCCGAAGCCGATGAACAGACCTGCCGTAAGAACATCTGGCAGATCGGCGCCCTTTCCGGCGCCGCCCGGCGCGGCCATCACTGTTCCTCGTCGATCAGTGCGAAAATCTCGCGGAAGCGTTCAAGCCGTGCGGGCATTGCTGCCTGCCATTCCGTTCCCGACTGAAACGACAGTGGAAGGGATTGCGTTTCTGCCTGGGCCTTGAACTCAGGGTTGGCCAGCGCAGCATCGACAGCCGCGGCCAGCCGGTCACGGATCTCTTGGGGCACGTCGCAATGCGCCGCCAAGCCGCGCTCGGACGACATGATCACGTCGTATCCCTGCTCGGACGCAGTGGGCAGATCAGGCGCCAGAACCGAGCGCTCCTCGGCGAACTGCGCAAGCGCGCGCATGGCATCCTTGTCGGCGGTCGCATACTCGCCGACATTCAGCCCGATGGCGGTGATGTGGCCACCCAGCAATGCGGTCTTGGCCTCATTCGCGCCGCCGAACGGCACTGCAGTCAGATCGATGTCAGCAGCCTGCTCCAACTGCAGCAGAGCCATATGCTCGTCCGTTCCGACGCCCGTGGTTCCAATCGAGACCGCACCGGGATTGGCCTTGGCATAGGCGACCAGATCGTCAAGCGTCTGATAGTCGGAACCCGCTGGAACGATGAAGGTGCCCGGGTCTTCGACAATGCGCGCGATGGGGCACAGGTCTGCGGGATCGAAACGGGGTTCGCGATTGATCTGCATGGTCAGAAAACCGGGCGTGTTCAACGACGACACGGTGTAACCGTCCGGCCGGGCCTGCGACAGCGCCGTGTAGGTGATCTCACCTGCCGCACCAGGCCGGTTCAGGACAGGAAACTGGGTTTCCAGTTCGGTCTCCAGATAGGGCGCAAGCGTGCGCAACATGATATCAGTGCCGCCACCCGGAGCAAAGGCCACGATCATCTCGATGGGGCGGTCGGTGGGCCATTCGGCATGGGCCATGCCGGCCGCCGACGCAAACAGGGCTGCCGCAAGGGGCAGGGTCTTGGTGATGGACATTGGTTTCCTCCCTAAGTCCTCGTTCTGGTCGTCAAACGCCTTCTGCGATCTGACAACCCAATCTCTTCAACGCCGCATCAACCCAGGACCGGTCGTTGGTGCCCGCCTCGATGGCCGCCATCTGACGTGTCTCGGCGTCCTGCTTGGCGTTCGTTGCGGCATAGACCGTCTCGACCTCGTCATAGGGCACGACCAACACACCATCACCGTCGCCAAGAACCAGATCGCCGGCATGGATCACCATCCCCTCGATCGCGATCGGCACGTTTATCTCTCCCGGACCGTCCTTGTAGGGACCACGATGGGTCACACCGGCGGCAAAGACCGGCAGGTTCACCTGCCGGATGGCGTCCGCGTCCCGGATCGCGCCGTTCAGAACAAAGCCTGCGACGCCGCGTTTTATGGCGTAGGCCAGCATCAGCTCGCCCATCAACGAATTGGTCAGATCGCCACCGGCATCCACCACGATCACATCGCCCGGTTGCGCCATGTCGATGGCCTTGTGCAGCATCAGGTTATCGCCAGGCCGCGCTTTAACCGTCACGGCGGGGCCCGCCATCTGTCCGTCACGGTGCATCCGTGTCAGGCGCGATCCTGCTGCGGTCATGCGGCTCATGCTGTCGCTGACATTGGCCACTGGCAACTTGAGGAACCGCGCAACGACGTCGGCGGACACGGCACGCTCACGCGGCAGGATGCGAAATCCAAGGGTCATTAAAATGCCTCCTCAGGCGCTGATCGATAGTTTGGCTCGGTTCACGATCCGGGTCTCGGATACCGTCCGACCTGCAAGGACGTCGACGATACCTTGGGCGGCCTCAAGACCAACCCGAAGGTTCGCGGCCGTTGTCACGCCGCCGATATGCGGACTGAGCACCAGGCGCGGCTCGGACCAGAAGGGATGGTCGGCAGGCGGCGGCTCTTGCGCGAATGTATCCAGCCCTGCGCCGAAGATGCGCCCATCGCGTAAAGCATTCGCCAAAGCCGTCTCATCGATCAGGCCGCCACGGGCGGTGTTGATGATGATCGCATCAGGTTTCATCCGGGAAAGACGTTCTGCATTGACCAGGTCTTTCGTGGACGCGGTCAGGGGGCAGTGAAGGCTTAGGACGTCGCAATTGGTGAACAGGACGTCGAGGTCCTGTACCTGTTCCACCCCTTCCGCTGCAAAAATTTCGGCGGGTGTATAGGGATCATATGCGCTGACCGACAGACCGAGCCCCTTGGCAAAGCGGGCGGTCTGCCGCGCGATGGCACCAAAAGCCACAAGGCCGAGAGCCGACCCAGCTAATTCACGTCCCTGAAAGCCGGGTTTGTCCCATCGGCCGTCTCTAAGGCCGCGATCCAGCGGGATGACCTTCTTGGCCACTGCGAACATAAGGGCAATCGTCTGCTCAGCGACCGAGACAGCATTGGCGCCTGCCGCATTCAGGACTGGAATACCGCGCCGGGCGGCTGCATCAGTATCGATGTTGTCGACGCCAGCACCATGCTTGGATACGACCTGCAATCGGGGCGCAGCTGCAAAAACTGGCTCATCCACGCGCCCCATTCGGGCAAGAATACCCACTGGATTGGCCGCGTGCACGATATCGATCAGCCCGTCACCGGTCGTATAGGCCGGCACATAGACAGGTTGGTATCCTGCAGCCGTCAGGACGTCGGCCGCGGCCGGGGCCAGGCTGGGCCCCGTGATCAAAATGGTCTGTGTCATGATCCTCCGTCCGCCCCATCGGGCGGCATCTCCTCACTCGGATCTTTAGCAACTGACAATCTGAATAAAAGCTGATAAAACTGTTCTTTATGTTAAGAAAGTTTTCATACCATGGATACGCGCCAGCTTCGAACCCTTGTTGCCATCGTGGAGCACGGCAGCTTTGCTCGAGCAGCTGAGCGCGTCTCACTGACACCGTCGGCCGTCAGTCAGCAGATCCAAGCCCTTGAATCCGAAGTCGGCGTCTCTCTGTTCAATCGGGAAAATCGCCCTCCCACACTGACGGCGGCTGGCCAGCAGCTTCTGGAGGCAGCAGGCGAGATTTTGCGGACTGCCGAAAACGCCATCGACGCCATTTCTGGGCGGCGGATCATCGGCACTTTTGCCGTCGGATCGGTGCGCACCAGCGCCATCGGCCTGCTCCCCCGCGCGGCAGCCCGTCTGGTTTCGAATCATCCAGGTCTCAAGATCAAGATCCGGGTCGGCTCTTCAGAGGAGCTGCTGCAGGATGTCGTGGCGGGTCGTCTTGATGTCGCCATCATTGCTGAAAACAGCGCATCTTCACGCGAGGTGGAATGGTCGCCGTTTCTGCGCGAACCGCTGTTCGTCATCGCGCCGCCTGGCACAGCGCCTTCCACTATTGCCGAGATCCTGACAGCGCATCCCTATATCCGCTTCCGCTCGAACGTGCCGCTGGCACGGCTGATCGAGGCAGAACTAGGACGAATGAACGTATCACTCTATGATATTGCCGAAATGGACACGATTTCCGCTGTGACCGCCTGCGTCGAGAACGGGCTGGGGGTATCTGTCGTGCCCCGAATTGCTGTGCGGGATCGCAAGGTCGAGGTGTTCATGCTGCCGTTCGGCGACCCGCCGATCCTTCGCCAGATCGGGCTGTTGCAACGTCCCCGTGGCCCCCGCGCGACCTTGATCGCAGAACTGCACGCCCACCTTGCCGAAGCGGGCGGCGACGATGGCGTGCATCGTACTTCTCCCGCGTAAAGGCATAAATTTTTGCTTCGTTAAAGCCAGATTCTATCTCGATCGTGTCTCTCCGGCAGCCGCGGTTAGAAGGGCAGCAGGGCAAACAAGACTCCCTTGACTACTTCATGATTTGAAGTATATTTGTGAAGTAACGGAGGGCTTTACATGACCAGATTCGCAACACGCCTGAACTCCTTTGCCGCGCAGGCTGACCGGGCCTGGCCCAACCATTCAGGTAAGCCGACGCTGGAAATGATGGCGCAACGTGCCGCCAGCGTGCCGGGCCTTACGCATGTGGACCTGAACTTTCCCGACCATGTGGCCGATGCCCCCCGCGATGTGCTGGGGAGGATCAACGACCTGGGGTTGCAGGTGAACGGCCTGGCCATGCGCTACTATACCAATCCGGCATTCAAGCTCGGCGCGTTCACCAATCCGGACCGCACCGTGCGGCAAGAAGCGCTGGACCTCACCAAACGTGGCATCGATGCCGCCTTGGCGATGGGTGCGCCGCTGATGACCCTGTGGCTGGGTCAGGACGGCTTTGATTACAGCTTCCAAGGTGACTACGGTCGCATGTGGGACGATGAGGTGTCGGGTATCCGTGAGGTTGCCGAGCACGCACCCGAATGCATGATCTCGATAGAGTACAAGGCGAATGAGCCAAGATCCTACGCGCTGCTGCCGGATGCGGCCACGACTCTGCTGGCCATTGCCGAAACGGGCTGCACCAATACCGGCGTGACACTGGATTTCGCGCACGTGCTCTATGCCGATGAGATGCCGGCTTTTGCTGCAACCCTGATCGCGCGGAAATCGCGGCTTCTGGGCGTGCACTTGAACGACGGCTACGCCAAGCGCGACGACGGACTGATGGTCGGCAGTGTGCATCCGCAAGCCACGCTGGAGCTGCTGTGGCAGATCAGCCGTGACGGCTATGACGGGGTGATCTACTTCGACACCTTCCCGGATGCGTCCGGCATCGATCCGGTCGAGGAATGCCGCACCAACATCGCTGCCGTCGAGCGCTTCATGACGATGGCCGACCGCGTGTCTGCGGATAACGCGCTGCACGATGCCATCGCCACCCAGAATTCCCCGATCAGCCAGCGTGCCATCGCGCGTATCATGGCCGGGGGCTGACTTTACTGTTCTTTCGATTATCGTAAAGGGAGGAGACCCAAGATGATCTCGATCAAATCGTTTCTGATGGCCAGCGCCGTGACGGCCTTTGCCGGTGCTGCGTTCGCGCAGGATCTGGCGCCGCTGAACTCCGACACCGAAGCGGATCGCATGGATTGGTCGGCGCTGTCCGAACAGTTCGGTGACATGCCGAAGCCTGCCGAGGGAACTCAGGTCGGTGGCGTCTCCAAGACGCTGACCAACGAATACTGGCGTTCGCTTGGCGAGGGCTATCAGAACGTCGCCGACGCGCAGGGCGTGACGCTGGCCTATCAGGCCGCTCCCTCCGAAGGCGACCAGTTGGGACAGTTGCAGATTGCCGAAAGCATGATCCTGCAAGGCAACAAGGGCCTGCTGGTGTCCCCGCAGACCGACAACAACCTGCAGCCCGCGATGGAGGCCGCATCTGCGCAAGGCATCATGGTCGTCAACGTCAATGACGCGGTGATACCCTCGGCCGAACACTATGTTGGCAACGTGCAGCGCGACAACGGCGTGCGTGTGGCCCAATGGTTCATCGACAACGCCCCCGAAGGCGGCAAGGTCGCCGTGATCGAGGGCCAGCCCGGGGTGTTCGCCGCAGGCCAGCGCACCGACGGCTTTACCGCGACCATCACCGAAGCGCGCAATTTCGAAGTGGCAGCCAGTGTTCCTGCGAACTGGAGCCGTGAGACCGCCTACGACGCGGCATCCACGATCCTGCAGCAGCATCCCGACCTGATCGGGTTCTATGCCAACAACGACGGCATGGCACTTGGCGTGGTCGAGGCGGTCAAGGCAGCGGGCCTTCAGGACCAGGTGGCGGTGTTCGGCACGGACGGTATCTCTGACGCCTACGCGTCGATCCGGGCGGGCGATCTGACGGGTACGGTGGACAGCTTTCCGGTGCTGACCGGAGAAGTCGCGATGGAGGTCGTGCTGCGCCTCATCGGTGGACAGGACCTGCCCCGCGTGGTTGCCACCCCGCAGGCGCTGATCACCGCAGACAATGTCGAGGAATTCTCGGTCGAGGATACGGCAGCGCTGCGCGAGATGCTGCTGGCCGAGTGACACCGGTCTGCTGATCCCGGCCCGCACGGGTCCCTCCCCCTGATGCAGGCCGGACTTCGGATGGCGCCACCTCGGCGCCACCCGCCCCCATTCCCGGATAGGTGTCGCCATGACAAATCCCGCCAGTCGGCTGTCGCTCATCGGTGTCAGCAAGGTGTTTCCCGGCATCCGCGCCCTGGACAAGGTCAGCTTTGACGTGCGCCCCGGCGAGGTTCATGGCCTGCTGGGCGAGAACGGAGCCGGCAAATCGACGATGCTGAACATCCTGTCCGCCGTGTTGCAGGCGACCGAAGGACAGATCGTCATCGATGGCCAACCCGTCACTCTGACCCGTCCCGCTGACGCCCGCGCCGCCGGGATCGCGATGATCCACCAGGAGCTGCAGCATATCCCGCAGCTGAGCGTCGCACAGAACCTTTTCCTGGGCCGCCCGCTGACGCACGCCGGCGGTCTTCTGGTCGATCGCGCCACACAGGAGGCGCGTGCCCGTGCCATCCTGGCCGATCTGGACCCCCGCATCGATCCGCGTGCGCCGATCCACACCCTGAAGGTCGCACAGCAGCAGATCGTCGAGATCGCCCGAGCTTTGCTGGATGACGCCAAGATCATCGCCATGGACGAGCCGACATCGTCGCTGACGCCATCGGAATTCGCCGCACTGGCGGCGCTGATCGCGCGGCTGGCCGCTCAGGGCAAGTCGATCATCTATGTCAGCCACAAGATGAACGAGGTCTTTCAGGTCTGCGACCGCGCCACGATCCTGCGCGACGGGCGGTTCATCGACACCGTGGACCTGTCGCAGATCACCGAGGATCAGGTCATCGCCAAGATGGTCGGCCGCGACATCCTGCATGCCCGCCATGTCAGCCATGCCCGCCCCGAGATCGTGATGCAGGTGGATAACCTGTCCGACGGCGGGCTGATCCATGATGCGGGCTTTTCCCTGCACAAGGGAGAGGTTCTGGGTCTTGCCGGTCTGGTCGGGTCGGGGCGCACGGAACTGCTGCGCCTGATCGCGGGAATCGACCGCGCCAAGACCGGCAGCGTCACCCTCGACGGCAAGCCGGTCGATCTGCGCAGTCCGCGCACGGCAATCCGCGCAGGCATCGGTCTGGTCCCGGAGGAGCGCAAGAAGGACGGCATCGTCCGGGCGCGCCCCGTGTCGTCCAACATCGCGCTACCGTGCATGGGTCGGTTCACGCGGTTCGGGCTTGTCCAACGGGGCAAGCTGCATAAAGAATCGACGGCGCTGATGAAACGCATGGGCATGCGCCCGCCCGACGTCACCCGCGCCATAGGCACCTTCTCCGGGGGCAATCAGCAAAAGGCCATCATCGGCCGGTGGCTCGCCGCCGACGTGGATATCCTGCTGTTTGACGAACCCACACGCGGCATCGACATCGGTGCGAAATCGGAAATCTACGATCTGATCGCGCAGCTGGCGCAGTCCGGCAAGTCGATCATCGTGGTCAGTTCGGAACTGCCTGAGATCATCCGACTGTCCGACCGCGTCATGGTCATGCGGGAAGGCACGATCGCCGCCATCCTCGATGCCGACCAGATATCCGAAGACGCCATCGTGGCGAATGCCATTCCCAAATCAAAAGGCCCGGTTCCCGTGGCCCAAGCCCTCGAGGCCATGTGATGACCGATACCGCAATCCCCACCCGCACGGCTCCCCGCATCAATCTGCGCGATGCCGGGACGTTCTTCGGCCTCGTGCTGATCTTTGCCGTCTTTGCGGTGCTGAACCCGGTGTTTCTGACGGCGCCGAACCTGATCAACATTCTGCAGCAATCCTCGATCAACGCCTGCATCGCGTTGGGAATGACCTTCGTCATCATCTCGGGCGGGATCGATCTGTCGGTCGGGCCCACCGCCGCCGTGTCGGCCATCGTCGGTGCAACACTCATGATCGCCGGCGTGCCGATCCCGCTGGCCGTGGCAGGCGCCATCGCGACCGGGATGGCCTGCGGTCTGTTCAACGGTGCGCTGGTGGCGATCGCCGGATTGCAGCCCTTCATCGTGACGCTTGGCGCGCTTTCACTGTACCGGGCGCTGGCGCTGATCTTCACCGGCGGCAACCCGATCTTCGGCATCCCGCCGGAATTCCGGTCCGCGATCAACGGGCTTGTCCTGGGCGTACCCGTTCCGGTGATCATCGTGGCGATCATCGCGGCCATCCTGTGGGTTGTGCTGAACCGCAGCCCGCTTGGCGAGTACATCCTGGCCGTTGGCGGCAATCCCGAGGCTGCACGCATTGCCGGCGTCCCCGTCGCGCGCACCAAGATCATCGTCTATGTCCTGTCGGGCGGTCTGGCGGCTGTTGCGGCGCTGATCCTGACGGGCCGGCTCGGCGCCGCTGACCCGACCATGGGCAACCTGTGGGAGCTGGACGCCATCGCGGCGGCAGCAATCGGCGGCGCGTCCCTCATGGGCGGCAAGGGGTCAGTCGTGGGAACGCTGATGGGGGCGGTCATCCTGGGCGGCCTCAGGAACGGGCTGACGCTCATGAACGTGCAGGCCTTCTATCAGCTGCTGGCGACAGGTATCATCATCCTCGTCGCAATGCTGATCGACCGGGCTACCCGCGGCCGCGCATGACAGGAGCTTTGATGGACCACACCGACCCGCGCAGCATCGGGGCCCAGATCCGGATGCGGATGCCCTATCTCACCCCGCTGGAGACCCGCGTGGTCGAGGGGATGACAGGCCGCACCGATCTGGACCGCACCACGGCGCTGCGGCAGGTGTCGGGCGATGCGGGCGTGTCGGACGCCATGGTCGTCAAGATCGCCAAGAAACTGGGCTTTGCCGGTTTCCGTGATTTCCGCGAGGCGTTGGTGATCTATCGCCAAACGGATGTCGCCTCGCTGCATTCCGAGATCTCTCCGGACGACAGTTCGGCCGACATCATCCGCAAGGTGTTCCAGACCTCCATGCAGGCGCTGGAGGAAACGATGTCCATCATCGACGTGGCGGCCTTCGACCGCGCGGCCGACCTGCTGCACGGCGCGGGGCAGCGCGATTTCTATGGCGTCGGCGGCTCCGCCCAGATCGCCCGCGACGTGGCACATAAGTTCCTCCGCATCGGACTGCGCGCAAGCATGCAGGACGATCCGCACATGATGCTGATGTCGGCGTCGCTCCTGGGGCCTGCCGACGTGGCCGTGGCCTTCAGCCACTCCGGCACTACGTCGAACGTGATCGAGGCCGCGCGGCTCGCCCGACAGCAGGGCGCGCGTGTGATCGCTGTCACCAACTACTCCACCTCTCCGCTATCCGAACTGGCCGACATCGCGCTGTGCTCGACCGCGCAGGGATCGCCTCTGCTAGGCGAGAACGCCGCCGCGCGGATAGCACAGCTGAACATCATGGACGCCATTTTCGTGGCCGTCGCGCAGCGGGACCTGGACCGGTCCGAGGCGCAACTGGCCCGCACCCGCAACGCGGTCGAGACCAAACGCCGCCGCTGAACAGGACACCTCTCATGTCATCCCACCCCTGCGCCGTCGTGGTCGGCAGCCTGCATTACGACATCGTGGTCGATGCCCACCACCGCCCCGCGGCAGGCGAAACAGTGACGGGAACCGCATGGCGTCCGGTTTTTGGCGGGAAGGGCGGAAATCAGGCCGCCGCCGTCGTGGCCGCGGGCATTCCGTGCCGGATGGTATCGGCAGTCGGTGATGACGGGTTCGGGATTTTTCTGCGTGATCGGCTGCGCGCGGCGGGTGTGGACGACAGCCATGTCGCGACCCTGCCCGGCCAAGGGTCCGGAATGAGTGTCGCGATCATGGACGCGGGGGGCGACTATGGAGCGGTCATCGTCTCCGGGACGAATATGGAAATCGATCCTGCGAGACTGGAGCAAGAAGGCCTGTGGGAGGGCGCGACACATTTGGTTCTGCAAAACGAGATCCCCGAGGCCCTCAACATCGCTGCCGCGCAGGCTGCGCATGCGCGCGGCTTGTCGGTTGTTCTGAATGCCGCACCTGCGCGCACTCTGTCAGACACGCTCGTGCAGATCATCGACATCCTTGTGGTCAACGCCGGAGAAGCGGAGGCGCTGTGTGGCATTGCCGTGGCCAGCCTTGATACCGCGCAGGACGCTGCAAAGGCTCTGTCCGAACGCTTTCGGGTTGTGGTCGTCACTGCGGGCGGAGACGGCGTCGCCGTGGCAGGGATGGATGGCACTTATTCGGAACCCGGGCATAGCGTGACGTTGATCAGCACTCATGGGGCTGGGGACTGCTTCATCGGCACGATGATTGCCCGATTGGTGGAACGACACGCGTTGCCCGATGCCGTCAAGAGCGCGAACCTGGCTGCGGCGAAGCACGTCTCCAGGGAAGTGTGATACGGGAAGAGTTAATCGGATCGCTCGCCGAAAGAAGGTTCAGCAGATAGAACGATTGCGGCCTTACCGTTTCAAGGTCATGCGATATGCACCCTTATCCGGGTGGTAAATATTCCACACCGGTGGAGAGACAGTCCGCGGCGTGGTTCGAAGGACAGTTTGAAATGCCGCCCTTCGGCCTCATGACAACCTAACTAACGGGTTATTCGGCACTTGCGCAGCCGCTACATTGGCGGCTGATGGAGCGCCGTCTTGAAAGGCCGCCTTGGCCACATCCCCGCTTTTCGCATTTAATACATGTCTCCGGCGGCAAGGGGCATGACCCACTTGCCGCGCATTCTGCCGCATCGCTTCCTGGTCGTCGAGGGCGGACCTGCGTCACCAGCGATGGCGCAACGTGGCGGATACCGACCGACCCGGATTGTAGTAATCGGCGGACCCCCGGCCCACGACATGCTGTTCGTCCGCCAGGTTGTGGATGTTCAGCGACAATTCCGTCCTGTCGGTCACGTCATAGCTATAGGCGGCGTCCAGCAGCACGACAGCCTCGCTTCGGCCGGTGTCGTTTTGGGTCGCATAAAAATACGTTCCCGTATATCGCGCGCCCAGACCAAAGGTCATATCGCCGCGATTGCCCGCTCCGGGGACGGTGTAATCAACCCACAGCGATGCGGCATGCCGGGGCACAATGCCCACCGCATTGCCGGTCACGGGCGTTCCAAAGATCGGGTCAGAGCGCAGAACCTCGGAGTCCGCATAGGAGTAGGATGCCGTGACGGCCACGTCGGGGGTCAGTTCGGCCTTGGCCTCGAGGTCCAAACCCTTGACCCGAATCTCTCCGACCAGGTCGCGATCGCCGGTATCGATATTCGTGACGCTGATGTTGGTCTTGGTCAGTTCATAGATAGCTGCGCTGAACAGGCCGTCAAAGCTGGTCGGCTCGTATTTCACCCCAAGCTCGTACTGGTCACCGCGTTCGGGGTCCGTGCCCAGGTCCGGCGGCGCTACGGATTCGGCATAGCTGGCATATGCCGAAATCTGCGGCGTCACTTTCCAGGTCAGTGCGCCCCGGGCAGAGGTTTCAGCATAGTCGTCGCTCTCGGATGTGCCCGCAAGGCGGTCATCCACCGACAGGTCAAGCCGGTCATGACGCACACCCACCGTCGCGATGAAACGGTCGTCCAGCGACAGGTTCTGCTGCGCGAACACGGCGCGCGTGCGGCTGTCGCGCTCTTCGTCCAGATACGGGCTCAAGTCACCGGGCGCACCCGAATAGACAGGATCGCGTGGGTCGATCGGGTCTGCGGCGGCAAAGGACGACCCCTGCGACGACTTCACCGAGCGATACTCGACGCCCACCAGCGTGCTGCTGTCGATACGGCCCAGACCTCGGTCATATTGCAGGATCACATCGCCTGCCAGCTCTTCAGCGGTGCCGTCTGTGGCGATGAAGCCGCGATCGACCGGAAACACTCCGTCATCGCCTGAGACATAAACATAGCCGTAGTCGTCGGTCGTGTCGCTATAGCGCAGGTTCGACCGAAGGGTCAGCCCCTCCCCGAAATCATGTTCCGCGATCACGTTCACGGTCGTCCGCTCGACATTGAGATAGTTGAAGTCCGGCTCTCCCAGGAACAGGCTGCGGTCATAGCTGCCGCCGCGGGGATAGCCGCCGCTGTTGGGCGTCGCGTCGCGGTCCAGGTAATCGACGATCAGGCTGACCGAGGTCACGTCACTGGGCTGCCAGGTCAGACCGCCCATCAGAAACGTCTCGTCATCGCGCGAAAAATCGTATTCGCGGTCGCTGTCCTGCAGCTTGCCGGTCAGGCGCCATGACAGGGTCGCGTTCGGGGTCAGCACGTCGCCGAAGTCGAACCCGTATTCCTTGCGACTATCCGATCCGACTGTGCCGAACACCTCTGAGAACCGTTCCGCGCGCGGTCGCTTGGTCACGAAGTTGATCGAGCCGCCCGGATCGGCTGGCCCGAACAGGGTCGAGTTGGCACCACGGATGACCTCCACCCGCTCGTAGGCCAAGGGCTCTTCGCGGATGCCCCGCAGGCCACCAAGCGTGATTCCGTCGCGATAGGTCGAGGCGTCGAAACCCCTGATCTGGAAATAGTCGTTGCGGTCGTCGGTGCCATAGTAATCGGCGATCGTGCCCGCGGAATATTGCAGCACGTCCTCCAGCGTGCGGGCGTCGCGACGCTCGATCTCGGCTTGGGTAATGACAGAGACGGAGGCGGGCGTATCCAGTATGCTTGTCGCTACCTTGCCGCCCACAGCCAACTCCCGTGCCACGATGGAGTTGGCATCGTCATCGCCGCCGTAGGCGTAGAGCGTGATCTCGGGCAGGCGGATGATAGGTGACAGGCGCGTCGCTGCGCTGTCTTGCGCACTGGCCACGACAGGCATCAGGGCGATCACTGCACAGCAGGACAGCAGAGCCGAGCGGGCATGGCAGGCGTTCTTCAGGGTCATGGCGAAAGCCTTATGTAATTTGTCGGATTACTGCCGGCTTAGGCCTGACGGTTTCGTGAGACAAGCCTGCAACGGGTGCATCGCATGCGCCCGTTGCAGAAAGGTGACACTTTCAGTCAGTTATTTGCAGTAGCACGGTGGCGGCCCACTGGCAGCATCATCGGACGTCCCGAAACAGGGTCAGTGATGATCCGGCTGGTCAAGCCGAAGACCTGTTGGATCGTATCCTGGGTCAGCACGTCTTCGGGCGCCCCCTGCCCATGCACGCGCCCCGCTGCCATGGCAACCAGCCGGTCGGCATAGCGCGCTGCCAGGTTCAAATCGTGTAGCACCATTACTATGGTGATGCCGCGACGGGCGTTCAGGTCGCATAACAGATCCAGCAGCTCTATCTGGTGGGCGATGTCCAGGAAGGTCGTCGGCTCGTCCAGCAGCAGCAGGTCGGTCTGCTGCGCCAGCGCCATGGCGATCCAGACGCGTTGGCGCTGACCGCCCGACAGTTCGTCCACGGCGCGGTCGGCCAGATCGGTCGTGCGCGTGGCCTGCAGTGCGTCGGCGACCGCCTGATCGTCGTGCGGCCCCCACCGTGATATCAGGCCGTGATGCGGGTGGCGTCCCCGGCTGACCAAGTCGGCCACGGTGATCCCCTCCGGCGCGATCGGCGATTGCGGCAGCAGGCCCAGGGTCCGAGCCAGGGCGCGCGTGGGCATGCGGTGAATGGCGGTGCCATCCAGCGTGACCTGCCCCCGCCCCGGCCGCAGCAGGCGCGACATCACCCTTAGCAGGGTCGACTTTCCGCAGGCATTCGCCCCCACAATGGCCGTGATACGTCCCGGCATCAGATCCAGGTCCAGCCCCTGCAGGATAGCACGGTCGCCATACCCTGCCGACAGGTCGCAGACCCTTAAATTATGGTCGACGGTCACAGCGTGCCTCCGGTACGGTTCGCGCGGATGATGAGATAGATCAGGAAGGGAGCGCCCAGGGCACCTGTCACGACGCCGACGGGATAGCGGCCCGGCAACAGGAACTGTCCCGCGAAATCGCCTGCCAGAACCAGCACCGCGCCCACCAGGGCCGCGGGGATCAGCAACGATCCGTTCGGCCCTACGATCCGCACGGCGATGGGTCCGGACAGAAACGCAACGAAGGCGATGGGCCCGGTCGTGGCTGTGGCGACCGCGATCATGCCGACCGCGCCCAGGATCACCGCCAGCCGGGTGGCCCCCACACGCACACCGAGGGCGGCGGCCATGTCGTCGCCCATGCGCAGTGCCTCAAGGTCGCGGCTGCGGCTGATCAGCAGACCGCCGAACAGCGCCAGTGCGCCCAGCAGCGGCCAGGCCTGATCCAGCCGCGCGCCGTTCACACTGCCCGACAGCCAGCGCATCGCCTCCTGCAGGTCCCAGGCCGGGGCGCGGGCCAGCGCATAGGCGATAAAGCTATTGATCATCGCCGATACGCCGATGCCGACCAGGATCAGCCGCGATCCCGCGACCCCACCCCGAAAGGACAGGCCATAGATCAGCAGCGCGACCCCCAGCCCGGCACCTATCGCCACTGCAGATAGTGCCGGACCGTCCAGCGACAGGAACACGATGCCGAACACCGCCGCGGCGCTGGCCCCGGCGCTGACGCCGATGATGTCCGGGCTGGCCAGCGGGTTGCGCAGCATCACCTGGAACGCAACGCCGCCCAGACCGAAACACGCCCCCGCCAGAACCGACATCACCGCGCGTGGCAGGCGCAGATGGCCCACCGCAAAGGCGTCAGGCCCGCCCTGCCCCGCCAGGATGCGCAGCACCTGGCCCGGCGGGGTCAGGCTTTGTCCCGACATCAGCGTCAGTGCAAAGCCCGCGAGGACCAAGGCCAGCAGCGTCAGGGCGACCGCGCGCCAGCGGCTCGTACGCCGCCGGCGGCCGGCGGTCAGGAGGGTCAGGGCGCCGTTCACAGGTCTCGGACCCGTTGTCGGCGCACGATCCAGATGAACACGGGCGCGCCTACAAGGGCGGTGACGATGCCCACGTCCAACTCGCTTGGCCGGGCGACCAGGCGGCCCGCGATGTCCGACAGGATCAGCAGCCCCGCGCCCCCAAGCGCCGATGCCGGCAACAACCAGCGGTGATCGACGCCCAGCAGCAGCCGGCAGACATGCGGCACAACCAAGCCTACGAAACCGATGGGCCCGCAGACCGCGGTGGCTGCCCCGCACAACAGGATCGCCCCAAGCGCCGCGGTGACCCGCGCCAGCGCGACCTTTTCGCCAAGCCCTGCGGCGACGTCGTCGCCAAGGGCCAACAGGTTCAATTTGCGGGCCGACAGCATGGCCAGCGCGAACCCGGCGGCCATGACCGGCGCCACCAGCCCGATCCGGTCAAAGGTCGCGCCGCCGACGCCGCCCACCTGCCAGGACCGCACGCCCCCCGCGATGTCCGCGCGCGGAAGCACCACCGCCAGCGTCAGCGACGAAAACGCGACCGAGGTGGCCGCCCCCGCCAGCGCCAGCTTCAGCGGCGTCGCGCCCCCCCGCCCAATCGAGCCTACGCCATAGACGAAGACCGCCGTCAGCCCCGCCCCAAGAATCGCCACCCAGATAAAGGTTGAGGCGGCCGCGATGCCGAACCAGGCGATGCCGATGACCACCGCCAATGCCGCGCCGTTGTTGATGCCCAGAATGCCGGGATCGGCGAGCGGGTTGCGCGTGACGCCCTGCATGATTGCACCCGACAGGCCCAGGGCCGCGCCGGCAGCGGCAGCCATCAGCGTGCGCGGAATGCGCACCGCGACCGCCGCCTGTCCGATGCTGTCGGTTGCACCGCGCAATCCGGCGACCATATCGACCCAACTTACGCTGCGCGTGCCGATGGCCAATGACAGCGCGCATAGCGCTACGACCGCGCAGGCCAGCAGAAGCAGCATGCCGGCACGCCCGGTCGCGCGGGTCAGGGGGGCAGCAGGGACGGTCATTCAGCGGCTTGTGCGGCCTTGGCCAAGCGGTCTGCGTAGTCGTCCAGCACCCAAGGGATCGACAGCGGCGTGGGGTTCGCCCCGGTGCCCACCGCGTCATTGTCCAGCATCACCAGCGCACCGTTCGCTACCGCAGGCATCCGCGCGACCAGCGGGTCGGCTATCAGCCGGTCACGCAGTTCGGGGGAGCCGTAGGATACGAAGATGTCCACATCATCGAACTGGTCGATCAGCTCGGCGCTGACCTCTCCGGAAAACTGGCCAGGCAGCGTGGCATCGGTCACGCTTTGCGGCATGCCCAGGCCCAGGTCGCGAAAGAACTGCACCCGCGTGTCATTGGCGGAATAGAACCGGATAACGGAAAGGTCGGTGCTGTCCAGATGGGTGATAAACATGGCGGTCTTGCCGGACAATTCGGGATGCGCGGCGGCGGTCGCGGCAATCCGCGCCTCCAGATCGGCGATCAGCGTCTCTGCCTGCGCGGCCATACCCATGCCTTGGGCGTTCAGGCGGATCATCTGGCGCCAGTCGGTCGACCATGGCGACGCCGGATAGGCCACCACCGGCGCGATCATGCTGAGCGTGTCGTAATCGGACCGGCTGAGCCCCGAATAGGCCGCCAGGATCACGTCGGGCTGCGTGGCCGCGACCGCCTCGAAGTCGATACCGTCACCTTCGTCGAACAGGGGGGGCGTGTCTGCGCCCAAGTCGTCAAGCCGGGCGGCGACCCATGGCAGCAGGCCGTCGCCATCCTCGTCGCCAAAGCCCGCAGCGGCGAAACCCACGGGCACAACGCCCAGGGCCAGCGGCACCTCATGATTGGCCCAGGCCACGGTGGCCACGCGTTCCGGGCGTTGTGCGATCACCGTCTGGCCGAAAGCGTGGTCGATGGTGATGGGGAAATCCTGTGCGACCGCTGCAGTCGCGCCGAGGGGCAGCAGCACGATCAGCAGGGCACGACAGCATCCGGGGAACACGGCCTGAAACATAGGCTTGCCATTTCCTTATGGTTTTTGTCGGCATTCCACGCCGGTGGCGGCTTGTCAAGCGGGTGGCGCTGCACCGGGGTCAAACTCAAATCAATCGAACATAATAAGCGCGATATTCGCGATGTGGATAGACAGGGGGGTTAGTGACCCTAACATCCTGCCATTGCCACCGGAGTTTGCCGTGCAGATCGGTCGGTCTATCCATGATGGTCTAATATCCAGACCGACGGCTTCCCAAAGTCCGTACGGGGTATTCGCCGAACGCGCGCATATACAATCCGGAAAACCGGCTCATATGGACAAAGCCCGCTTCGGTTGCGGCCTGGGTCACGTTCATGGTGCCCTCCAGAAGATAGCTGCGCGCCCGATCGAGCCTGATGTGGGTCAGAACATCGTGCGGCGACGGCAGCCCGTATTCCAGAAATGCCAGTTGCAGGGACCGTGCGCTGCAATCGAGCCGATCACAGATGGCGCTGATGCTGACAGGCTCGGCATGAAGGGCCTTCATGATCTCCAAGGCCAGCCTGACCCTGCGCTGACCGGCGGATGCAGAACTGCCCGTTGGCGACGCCAGCGCCACGGCGATCTCGGTCAGGGCATTCACGAGGTCTGCAGTGACATGGCTCAGCGTGCGGCCTGCGGCGTGCGGTTCGGGATCATGCTCGAACTGGGTCAGCGTCGCGCTGATCAACCGGCGCAAATGCCCGACGGCCGGAACGTCGGGCACCAGCAGGTGGTGGTTAAGCATCAGGGGCAGATCGTTCCGGCGGCATACCTCCTGAAGATCAGCTTTGGGAAGGGTCAGCAGGTCGGCGATATAGGGCGCGGCTGGCGATGCCCGCTGGACCGTCGTGCGGCGCCTGTTGGGATCAAAGACCAAGACGCCATGCGCGCCGGTTCGGAAGACGTCGCCATCCACCTCGCTGGTCACCGTCCCCGACCAGGGCAGGATGACCGAGATACGGTCCGGCTCCTCCAGCAGGATCTCGTGCCCGGTCGAACGCACTCTTGCCAGGCCCAACGGGCTGTCGGGCAACCGAAGGCTGGCGATGTCCAGGCAGCCGGCCTTGTCGAGGAATCGAAAGCTCTCGGTGCGGTCGAACAATCGGGGCTCGATCGCCTCTTGAGGACCGCGCAGCACAAACCTTTGCATCGCCGTTTCCGCCACGTTCCACCGCCCGGCCCGACCCCTTTGGAGCAGGCTATATCCAAACCGAACAGTTTCAAACGACGATCTGCAGCGCGGCATTCCGCGGCATGGCAGGTTGCGAAGTTTGCTCACGTCAACAGCAGAGGAAGAACCTCATGAAACGATATATCGCCCTGGTGGCCGCATTGCTGACGCTTGGTGGCACCGCGTCATTCGCGGACACGGTCCGCCAGGAAACGGTCCGCTTTGCCCGCGGCACCTCCGGCGCGACCCTGACGGGCCAGGTGCGCGGCTATGACAGCGTCCAGTATTCCATGGGCGTGTCTGCCGGACAGCGGCTGGACCTGCAGCTGGATAGCGGCAATTCCAGCCTGTATTTCAACGTCACCGCCCCCGGTGCCAGTGAGGCGCTGTACAACAGCTCGATCAGTGGGAACGGCACGTCGATCACCATCCCGTCCAGCGGCACATATCTGATCGACGTCTATCTGATGCGTAACGCCGCCCGGCGGAACGAAACCGCGCCCTACACGATGACCGTCTATGTCGAATAACCCCCACAGAACGGAGATAACGATGAAACACGCTGTATTGCTGCTGGCCACCCTCACCCTCGTTGCCTGTGATGACACGGGCATCGGCGGCGTCACCGGAACCGGCCGGACCGATTTCCCCGAAGATGTCGCGGCCTGCAAGCAGGCGATGGCGTTCCGGGAATCGACCACACCGACCTTCATCGAGGTTGTCAGCGCCGCGCCCCTCCGGGACGGCTCGGGAATCCAGATGTTCGTCACGCATAACGGCCAGAACATGACCATCTGCCGGACGGACAATGCGCACAAGGTGACAGAGCTTTTCCCGTACGGCTGATGGACAACAGGGGGTGGCATCAGCCGCCCCCGCGATCACAGGCGGATCCCGCATGGCGGACAGACCGGACTATCCCTTCTATGCCGATCAACCGGTGCCTCTGGCAGGGCGTGATTGGCTGATCCTGCTGGCATCGCTGGCACTGGCGCTTGAGGTGCTGTCGGTTTCGCCACAGATGGCCTTTCCAGCCAGCCTGGTCCCGCCATTGCTGTTTCTGGGCATCCCCCTGCTGACATTGCGGGTGCTTGCCGGGAGTCACTGGACGGCGATGTTCGGCGGCGTCGGCTTGCGACAAATAGGGCAGATGGTCCTGTTCGGGGTCCTGACGCTGGTCGTCTCTCTTGCCGTGGCGCTGCTGCTGTCGCAGGTCGCGCCGCTGAGCCAGAATCCCGTCACGGACCGGATGCAGGATCTGTCGGCAGGACAGCTGGCACAACTGCTGCTCCCGACGATCCCGCAGCTGATCGGAGAAGAGGTGTTCGGCATCCTGCCGTTCCTTGCCACGCTGTGGTTCTGCGTCACCAAGCGGGGGCTGTCGCGACGCATGGGCGTGATCTGTGGCGTTGCCGTGTCCGCCCTGATCTTTGGTGCCGCGCATCTTCCGACCTATGACTGGAACTGGGCGCAGGCGCTGATCGGCATCGGGTCCGCGCGGGTGGTGCTGACGCTGGCTTATGTCGTCACGCGAAACCTTTGGGTGTCTACCGGGGCGCATATCCTGAACGACTGGTCCGGGTTTCTGGCGACCTTTGCATTCGCGCATCTGCCCATCGGGACAGAGCCTGTCTGACAGGAGAGGATTTGCCATGCCATCCGTGACCGCCATCCGCATCCAGACCCTGCTGTGGGCCGTGCTGGGGGTCCTGTTCCTGCTGTCGGCGCCGATCCTGTGGGCCGCTTCGCCGCTGGTTCTGGTCGCGGTCGCTGCCCTTGGCGCGGGGCTGGGGCTGGTGGTCGAATGGGCCATCCGGTCGTATCGGCACAGGTGGAGGCGCTCGGCGCTGGTCGGCGGCGCACTGGCCTGCACCTTGGTCGCTGCGCCCCTCTACTGGCTGGTGCTGCAACCGGCGCTGCATCCGCTGGCCGTGCCGCGCGTGACGCTTGGCGACGGCACCCGGCAGGTGGTGTTCCAGGGGATGGTGCATGTCGGGTCGGAACAGTTCTATCGCTCGGTCGTCTATGACATGATCCGGGCGCGGGACGCGGGCTATGTCCTGTATTTCGAGGGGACGCTGCCAGGCACGCCCGAGGCGACGGCCTGGTTGAACGCTGCCGTCGATGCCGACGGAGATCTGAACGCCCAATATGCCCGCGTCGCCCAAGCCTGCGGGATGCAGTTCCAAGGCGACTTCCTGGGCTTCGTGCAGCGCCAGGCCGCCATCGATCCCGCCCATATCATCGCCGCGGACGTATCCGTCACCGAGATGTATGACGAATGGCAGCGGCTGGTCGCCGCCCGGCCCGAATTGGCCCAGGCCATGGCCATGGCCGCTGATGGCGCGAATGCTGGCGGCCTGTCGATATCCCGCCTGCTGGACATCGTGTCGGGCCTGGGGGATCGGCAACGCGACTTTCTGGCGACGGCCTGCCGGGGGGCGTTCACCATGCTTCTGGGGCGGGCGGAGAGCCAGAACGACATGAACCTTGTCGTCCTCGATTTCCGCAATCGCAAACTGGCCGACCGGATCGCGGCCGATGCGGGTCAGGACATCTACATCACCTATGGCAGCGGGCATTTCCCTGGCCTGCTGGAGGAGATGCGCAAACGGAACCCGTCCTGGCAGATCCTGTCGACCACCTGGTCGACGGCCATCCTGCCGCCCGACGATGCTGTCGGGCATCTGCCGGCCGGGGCGGATCGCTGACCACCGGACATCACAGGTCCGCGGGCAGCGGTCCCGACAGCAACGACAACAGCATGGCGATCACGAAGCTGGTCGACCCAAGGACCAGTGCCAGCGCGGTCTGCCGCAGCGCGCGCCCCCGCGAGATGCCACGGTGATCCATGAACCCCCGCATCAGCGCACCCGCATACCACAGCAGCCCGACCGCAAAGACCGTCCATGCCGCCGCATAGGACCACCTTGCGGGCGAGTGTCCCAGCATCAACGCCACGTCCAGCGCCAGCACAGCGGGTACGGTCACATAGCATTGCGCATAAAACATCGGGCGCAGCGTCTCCCGCGACAGGCGCTGCCCCGCCAGCCGCACGTGTTGCAAACCCAAAAGCATGGGGAACAGGCTGAACGACACCGCGCGAAAGACCAGAAGGTTGCGCGTGTCGCCCAGGACGCCGCTCAGGACGACGCTTTGGTGAAACACCCCCGCCTGGATCAGATGCACCAGAACCAGGGTCAGGAACAGAAAGATCGGGGGGCTGAGGGCATCCTGGAACTGCGCCTCTGGCGGCTTTCTCAGCGTGCTTTCGGCATAGCCGATCATGGCCAAGGGATGCTTCAGGCATCGCCACAGGGTCAGCGGATAGAAGACCAGCCACGACACGACCTCATAGAGCAGCTGCTCGGCCGATCTCAGCAGGTTCATGAAATCCAACCGTCCACTCCTCACTGATAAGGCCCTACGGTCATAGCGTAGCCATGACGAAAGAACCGATCAATTCGAGAAGACGCATTCACCAGATCCGCTGCCGGTGCGGAAGACCCCCGGGATCATGTAGCCGTAATTGGCGTGGCCGTTGTGATGGCCTGCTCCGCAATTCTGGCACCGGCAGAACGCTTTAAGAAGATGCAAATGTCTAGGCTAATCCGGCAGGTGCAGAGTAAATGGATTGCTGGAGAAACACTCCGCTGCGACCGGTGCTCGGCGCATAAGGTCGTACATGCCCGATAGGTCACTGTAGATCGCATGTGCCCATGGCGGTGTCGAACGGAGTGTCTGATTCCGACAGCTCTCCACTATCGATACCGATCGGCCGAAACGGCGGAAGTTCCTGGGCTGCGGGTTGAACCTGGCTAAGGCGATAGCAGCCAGTGTACACGGCGGACCCTTCGGTGGTCACCGCCTCGATCGCAACAGGAACGGCGAAAAGCAGCGTGCCAGCGGCCCCCTCGGCGATGACCTCTCCGTGGCGCAGACGGACGCTCTGGGTGGTGGCGTAACCCTCACGGAAGGCAGAGAGGTCGGGGGCAGTTCTGGGGGCAAAATAGCTGTGTGCGCGAAGGTATTCCTGCCTATTCACAGCATTATAAAGCGATGCCACTACCCTTTCCGCCGTTGATCGATCATCGAGATAGGGCGCAGCCTCTTGTGCATATGTAAGGGTCACCGGAAACGCAGCAAAGGTTGCGAAGGCAATGGTGCGGATCATGCGGGGAGCCTAAGTATAATATTTATGATAAAGATATAGATTGCGTGGTATCGCGTGAGCAACTCGGCTTAGCTATTGCTTTTCTACTGAACCGTTGCGCGCTATGACCAATCAGCGGCAGGAGTAGCTGAACAGGTAGCGACCTTCTCCTCCCGGACGACCGGGGCTGACCGAGCATACCCGCTGATTGCTGATAAGATAGTTGCGGGCAGCCCCTCGATACTCGATCTCCGGATCCTCGATGCCAGAGGCCATCAAAGCGACTTCTAACTGGCCTCGGCGATCGGCGATGTACCAGGCATTTCCCTTGTAGAAATGTTCGTCAGCAGTTCCGAAATCGGATACAGACGGTGTCGTGCATCCCCCGAGAACAAGCAGGCCAATCAATGCGTACTTCATGCCGACGCCGGTCCTCTACGATCACGCGGCCATTCCGCGCCTTTGATATAGAGACGAACCACCCTTGGCAGAATGAGTTCCGCGGAAAGCCCCGGTCTTATTGTTCCACCAGCGAGCGTGCCGCATTGAAAAATTATTGATGCCGACAAACGGATCGATAAGCCGGCCTTCAACCCAAGCGCATTAGGCAATGCGATTTCTGATAGTAATCACATGTAGAAGAGCTCTGGAAAGTCAGGATATTGGCCAGACACAGCAAACCACCTTTCCAAACATTGGATCCAGCAAGCAGTTGAGGCGCAGGAGTTGCACTAGACACGCAGACAGGTGGGATTTAAATTGCCCTACTCTTCTTTCCGCTCTCGCCCCCCCGCCCGGCGCACGATATCATCCAAGCCCGACATCGCGGCATCAAGATCCGCCATGATCCCGTCCAGTTGGCTCTAGTCTCGTCCTCCCTTCATTCGTTCCAACGCACCGATCGGCTTCAAGCGTTCGCTCGACCTCTCGCTGCCGGCAAGCGCACCACCACGAACCGCCCCTGCCCCTCCCGCATGTCCCATCCGCGAGGCCAGGGAGGGCAGCGCCCAGAACCGGGAGGTGCTGCGGGCGGTGAGGTTGCTGAGGCAGCCAGCATCGACGAGCTCGCCGATCAGGGACAGGGCGGTCCGACGCGTCACGCCGAGATGATCCATGACCATCGCCGAGCTGATCACCGGCTGCGTCTGCAGATAGGTGATCAAGTCGCCAAGGCGCGACCGCCCATGCGCAGACGACGTCATGGCCGAGAGACGCGCCAGCTCATGGCGCAGGGTCCCCAGATGACCGAGGTCATGAGAGGGGCTCCGCGTGGCGGCCTTCAGGAAGGTCGCCAACCCGGTCATCGGCGACCAAACCCGGAAGCCGGTGCGGGTCAGCAATACGGATGGCGGCACGATTCACCCGGTAACTACCAGCATCAGCAGGCCCCCTGCCTTCTCGTCCAGCTCATCGCGACCGCCCCTTCGATCAGGAGACAGTCCCTGTAGATGACGCGCGGCACCCTCCACGGCCATGAAGACCAGCCGCTCGGCCACCGGGCTGTTGCGCCGGGAGCGGAAGGCATAGCTGGCCGCCGCACGCCATCCCCCCAGGATCGGAACGTGGGACCAGGTGCGACTGGCCTCCACGACCAGGGGCAGCTCCGCATCCTCGAGACGATCGCCCTCGTCGCGTGTCTGACCGATCCGCGCGGCGGCCGCTTCGATCCGGCGCAGGGCTGCGACCGGCGCGCTGAATGGATCGCCGGGCCGCCGGATGACGGTCAGGACCTTCAGGGCCATCTCGACCGCCCGGGCATCCTCTTCCATCGCGGTGCCGCTGGTCAGACGCAGTACCATCCCCTGCGTGGAGATGCGCTCACCTTCAAGGCCGACCGAGGCGGCAGCCTCCAGAAGGCTTGTCTCCATCCGCCACAGTGCAGCTAGGGCGGGGTCAGCCAAGAGAATGCCCTCCACCCTCGCAGCCTGGGTCTCGGCACTCAAAAGCAGCGATCCGACATCCATCTGATAAACCAGAGTAATGCAATGACTGCCTTACGCCCGGTCGTCCTTTGACGTGCCGACGATGACATGGGTGACGATCGTGGTCAGGTCAGGAAAGCCGCCCAGCACCTCGTGGTGGAACTGCTTGTAGCTGGCCAGATCGCGGCATTCGACGCGCAGCAGGTATTCGACCGTGCCGGTGATGTTGTGGCATTCGACGACCTGCGGCGCGGCGGCACAGCGCGCCTCGAACGCCTGCTGGACCCGCGCGGTATGCCGTCCCAGACCCACCAGCACGAAGGCCGCGAAACCGACCTGTCGCGCGGCATCGCCCAGCACGGCGCGATAGCCGGCGATGATGCCCTGCCGCTCCATCGCCTCGACCCGCCGCTGGCAGGTAGAGGCGGACATCCCGACCCGTTCGGCCAGGGCCTGATGGGTGATCCGGCCATCCTTTCGCAGGATGCGCAGGATCTTGTCGTCAGTTGCGTCCATGATGGGCCTTTCCTGCACAAACGCCGTCATCATCGCGCGGATTGCGGACATCCACCAGCGCCCGCGTGCCAGGATGGGACGAACGCAGGACAGGAGGCGGCGAATGGATGCGCTGATCGGGTTGATGGGGTTTGCGGCGGTCACGACGATCACGCCGGGGCCGAACAATGCGATGCTGATGGCGTCGGGGGCGACGGTGGGCCTGCGCGGCAGCTGGCGGCACATGGCCGGGATCATGCTGGGCTTTGCTGCGATGGTGCTGGTCCTGGGCGCCGGGCTGGCCCCCGCAGTGCAGGCCCATTCCGGCCTGCGGCGCGTGATGCAGGCCGCGGGGCTGGCCTATGTCCTGTGGCTGGCGTGGAAGATCGCACAGGCCCGCCCGTCGCAGGCCAAGGCCGCCGGACGCCCCGTCGGGCTGTGGCAGGCGGCGGCGTTCCAATGGGTGAACCCCAAGGCCTGGGCGATGGTGCTGGCCGCGCTGGCGACCTATGGCGCGGCGCTTGGCGGTCCGCTGCCGGTCGCGCTGGCGTTCGCGGCCGTGGGGCTGCCCTGCCATCTGCTGTGGGTCGTGGCGGGCGCGCGGATCGCACGGATGATCGACGCGCCGGACCGGCTGCGCCTGTTCAACATGGCGATGGCGGGAATCATGGTCCTGTCGATGCTGCCGGTGCTGATCGCCTAGCCGCGGACAGGGGATGCGCCGGGCCGAAAGGGCCCGGCGCGGGGTCGTCACATCGCGGGCAGGACCGCCAGGTCGCGGATCTGGCCATCGGCCGCAATCTCTCCGGCCGCGGTGGCCGCGCCGGTTTCCAGGTCGACGGAATGGATGGTGTTGTTCGTCACCAGCCACGCCATGTTGGCGCCTTCGGCATCGGTCTGGACGTCGAACGCCATCATCTCGCCCGGGTTCTCGACGTTCAGCATGCCGATGGTGGCCAGCGTGCCGTCATTCGGGGCGGTCTGCTGCAGCAATGCGCCCAAGCCCGAATCGATGTTGTACATCGCGGTCGCCTCGGGGGTGCCATAGCTGTTGATATAGGCCGCAGCGGCGATCATCGGGCTGGCCTCGGAATTCTCGTCTTCGGCCACCCAGTTCAGGCTGCCGTCGACGGTGACCTCTCCGGTGTCCACGTTCACGCGGTGGTTCGTGGTGCCGGTCATGAAGCGCAGGCGGTCGGCCATCGGGTTGAAGTCGACGATCACGGGCATGTCGCCCACCTCAAGCGGCGTGTCAATGGTGGACAGGTCCGTGGCGGCGCCGGTCGCCGTGTCGATGGTGACGATGCGCATGTCATCCGTCACGCCGACCAGCGTGTTGTTCGACGGGCGCAGGTCGATGCCCAGCAGGCGGTCCACGCCCTCGACATCCATGGTGCCGGTGACCTCCAGCGTCTCGGTGTCGAACATGACCAGGGTGCGGTCGTCGGTCAGGCCGACGCCGGTCGCGGCAGCCGCCGCCGAAATGGACAGCGCAAGAGCAGAGGTCGAGAATGCAGCAATGCGAAACATGGGGATGTTCCTTTCGGTTCAGCTTCTGTCACAGGCGGCGGTCTTCGCCGTCCTTGACCCGATGACGCGGCATCCGCGAAACCGGATGCAAAAATAATTCGCCCCCCCGCAAATTCGGCGGGCGCACCGAAAGTGACCGCGCGCGCGGTTGCAACCGCCCCCCCGATCGCGGCAGGATGGCCGTGCGACAAGGGGAGGTTTCGTGACCGACGACACAAGACAGCGCAGCCGCCAGCTTGACCGGGCCCTGACCGCCTGTGCCGAAGGCCGCCCCGAGGGCATCGACGCGATCCTGGACATCGAGGGGTCGCAGCTGCTGGGCGTCGCGCGCCGCATCCTGATCCGCCATGACCTGGCCGAGGAGGCGCTGCAGGACGCGATGGTGCTGATCTGGCGCAAGGCCGCCCAGCAGCGCCAGGGAGAGGGCACGGCTCGCGGCTGGATCTATGCGGTGCTGCGCAACCGCTGCCTGACGATCCTGCGCGACGGCAAGCGCCTGTCCAGCCTGTCCCCGGACGAGCTGACGCGCATGCAGGACGCCCGCCAGGACCTGTGCCACGACGACGACTGGAAGCTGTTGGCCGGAAAGGGGCGGCTTGGCGAATGCCTGGACGCGCTGGACGATCCGGCGCGACGCGCGATCCTGCTTGCGCATGTCGCGGGTTACAGCCACGGAGAGATCTCTGCCCGCCAGGGGGTTCCGCTTGGCACCGCGAAATCGTGGATCCGGCGGGGCCTGGCCTCGCTGCGGGAGTGTTTGTCATGAGTTCAGTGTTCCAGGACGACGTGATCGCCTTTGCCGACGACTATGTCATGGGGCTGATGTCGCCGACCGAGGCCGAACTGTTCGAGGCGCTGATCGCCGCCGACCCGGCCCTGGCTGCCCATGTCGCCCGTCTGCGCGAACAGTTGCTGCCGCTGGACCTGTCGGCCGAGGCCCTGGCCCTGCCGCCGGGTTTCGCCGCGCGGCTGCAGGACATCATCGCACGCACGCCGCAGGACGCCGCGCCGACCACGCCCCTGTCCGCGGATCCGACCGTGGCCCCGGTCGCGGCCAACCTGCCCCGCGCGCCGATGCGCTGGCTGGCGGGGCTGGCCGCTTCGCTGGTGCTGGGGTTGGTCCTTGGGTTCGGCGGCGCGATGCAGCGTCCCGCGCCCGCGCCGCAGGTGGTGGCCGTGCTGCTGGACGATCAGGGCCAGCCCCGCGCCATCATCGAGGATTACGGCGACGACACGGCCCAGATCCGCTTCGTCTCCGATGTCGACGTGCCGCAGGGCTTCTCGATCCAGGCCTGGACCCTGCCCTCGCGCGAGATGGGACCGCAATCCCTGGGCGTGCTGGACGGGCCGCGCGCGACCACGCTGGCGGGTCCGGACCTGCCCGTCCCCGCCGACGCCCAGCTTTACGAGATCACGCTGGAGCCAGAGGGCGGATCGCCCACCGGGCGCCCGACGGGGCCGATCATCGCCAAGGGCCTGGCCGCCGCGCAGAACATCTGACACGGGCAAGGGAACGCGCGGGCGTCTGGTCGGTTGATGGGGACAGCAACCCCTCAAGGTGTCCATGTCCCCCACAACCGACCGCCGCGACCCGGCCGAAACCGACCTGACCTGCGACGTGGCCGTGATCGGCGCGGGCACCGCGGGCATCGCCGCCGAACGCGCCGCGCGCAAGGCGGGGGCCCGGACCCTGCTGATCGACCCCGAGTTTCGCGGAACGCTGTGTGCCAATACCGGCTGCATGCCGTCCAAGCTGTTGATCGCGGCATCCCATGCGGCCCACGCGGCGCGGCGCGCGCCCGTCTTCGGCGTTCATCCGGGTGACCCGGTGATCGACGGACCGGCGGTCATGGCCCGCGTGCGCGCGGAACGCGACCGGTTCGTGGACTTCACCCGCGAAACCTTTGACGACCTGCCCGAAGGCACCGCCGTGCGCGCCCGCGCCCGGTTCGTCGGGCCGAGCGAGTTGATGCTGGACGACGGCCGCCGCGTGCAGGCCCGCGCCGTGGTGATCGCCACCGGGTCGCAGGCCCAGATCCCCGAACCCTTCCGCGATCTCGGCCCCCGCATCCTGACGAACGAGACCATCTTCGAGCTGCCCGACCTTCCCGACAGCCTGGCGGTGATCGGCGGCGGGCCGATCGGCCTGGAACTGGCGCAGGCGATGGGTCGCCTTGGCGTGCCGGTCACTTTGTTCGACCAGGGCACCCGCCTTGGCAAGGCCCGCTGCGACGTGGTCCATGACGCGCTGCAGGACGCCATCGCGCGCGACGTGACCCTGTGCCTGGGGGTGGAGACGACAGCCTCGGCCGTTGACGGCGGGATCAAGCTGTCCTGGACGGGCGACGCGGCGGGGGATCAGGTGTTCAGCCACGTGCTGGTCGCCGTCGGCCGTCCGCCCAACCTGAAGGGCCTGGACCTGGATGCATCGGGGCTGGTGCTGGACGATCACGGAACCCCGGTCTTCGACCGCACTACGATGCAATGCGGAGACGCGCCCGTCTTCATGGCGGGCGACGCAAATGCCGATGTGCCCCTGCTGCACGAAGCATCGACCGAGGGTGCCATCGCCGGAACCAATGCCGCGACCTATCCACAGGTCACCCCGGGAGAGCGCAGCCCGGCATTCGCGCTGACCTTCACCGACCCGCCGCTGGCCTCGGTCGGGACCGGGCCGGGCGACGGGGTCATCAGCGGTCGCAGCGACTATTCCGACCAGGGCCGTGCCCGGACCGAGGCGCGCGCCGAAGGTGCCGTGACCCTTTACGCCGACGCGCAGGGGCGGCTCAGCGGCGCAGATTTGTGCTGTCCGGGCGGCGATCATCTGGCGCATCTTCTGGCGTGGTCGGTTCAGTCGGGCGCCACGGCGACGGGGTTGCTGACCATGCCCTTCTATCATCCCACGCTGGAGGAGGGGCTGAAGGCCGCCCTGCGCCAGATCTGCGGCAAGACACGCCAGGCGGAACCCGCCGGGCGCGACTTCGGCACACCCCCCGGCGCATAGGACGCAGTCATGACGGAATCGATCCACGATCTGGGACAGGGCTTCTGGTCGATCCGGGGCGACCTGCGCATCGGCGGCGTCCTGAACGTCGGCACGCAGGCATCGCTTGTCCGGCTTGGGACGGGCCGTTTCGTGATGCTGGACAGCTATCCCCTGTCGGGCGCGATCCGCGATACGGTCATGGACCTGACCGACGGCGGCCGCGCGGTTCAGGCGGTTCTGAACCTGCATCCGTTCCACACTCTGCATTGCGCCGCCACCGCCCGCGATTTTCCCGACGCGGTGCTGTTCGGCTCTCACCGCCACCGCCTGCGCCACCCGGACCTGAACTGGCGTCCCGAACCTGTCGAAGCGCCCGAGGTTCAGGACATGTTCGCGGATGACCTGACGTTCTCGCTTCCCCGCGGGATCGATTATGTTAGCCGGAACGAACGCGTCCATGCCGGATCGTTGCTGGCGTGGCACCCGGCCAGCCGGACGCTGCATGTCGATGACACGATCAACCTGATGCCGGTCCCGCGCCTGCTGCGCGGCGTGTTCCCGAACCCGCGCGTGTTTCTGCACCCGACCCTGCCGCAGGCGCTGCTGCCGCAGGCCGGGGCGGTCCGCGACTTTCGCGACTGGCTGCAGGGGCTTGCAGGGCTGACGCGCGATCTGCGCTGGCTGTGCGCGGCCCATTCGGGCCTGCGCGAATTCGAACCCGGCCAGTTCAAGGGTGAACTGCTGGCCGCCTTCCGCCGGGTCGAGGACAAGCTGGCAAAGGCCGAGGCGCGTCGCGGGTGATCTTGCCTTCCCCGGCGGGGCGCGGTCTGATCGCGCCCAAAGGGGGAAGCGATGATCGACATGGGACAACTGCCCGACGGGCGCAGGGTGCAGGCCGTGGACCTACAGGCGGGACGGCTGCGCGCGCGCGTGCTGACGTTTGGCGGCATCGTCCAGGACCTGCGCCTGGACGGGATCGACCATCCGCTGGTTCTGGGACATCCCGACCCCGCGACCTATCTCACGGATCCGTTCCGCCATGTGGGCGCGCTGGTCGGACGTTATGCCAACCGCATCGCGGGTGCGCGCATCCGCCTGTCGGGCCGGGTTCATGATCTTGACGCGAACGAAGGGCCGAACTGCCTGCATGGCGGCACCGACGGCGCATCGGTCCGCCTGTGGCGCATCACGCGCGCCGCGCCCGATGCCGTGACCCTGGCCCTCGATTTCGCCGACGGAGAGATGGGCTTTCCCGGCGCGATGCAAGCACTGGCGACCCTGTCGCTTGGCGATCACGACGGCACGGCGTCATTCAGCGTCGCGCTGCAGGCGACGGCAACGCGCCCGACGCCCTGTAACCTGACGCATCACGGTTATTGGACGCTGTCGCCCGATGGGGCCGCGGACCAGATGCTGCGGATCGATGCCGACCGCTATCTGCCTGTGAACGATGCGCTGATCCCCTTGCCCGACGCGCCGGCCCCGGTAACAGGCACGCGGTTCGATTTCCGCACGGCCCGGCCGCTTGGAGATGCGGGGCTGGACCATTGCTGGTGCCTGGCCGACGGGCATGGCCCCTTGCGGCAGGTGGCCAGCCTGGCCGCGCCGGACCTGCGCCTGAGGGTGCTGACGACCGCGCCCGGGCTTCAGGTCTATGACGGGGGCCATTTCCCGCAGACGGGCCTTGCCGGCCACCCCGGCCAGACCGCCCGCCCCCAATCCGCCGTCGCGTTCGAGGCGCAGGAATGGCCCGACGCCCCGAACCGCCCCGATTTTCCGCCCACGATCCTGCGTCCCGGCACCGTCTGGCGGACCGAGACGCGCTATCTGCTGGACCGCCCCTAGCCGACCGTGACGGTGGCCACGGCCTCCGCAAACTGCGGATGGCGGGCGGTGATGCGGATCGTCCCCGCCTCGCCCGTCAGGCGCAGCAGCATGCCCGTGGTTCCCCCCTGCAGCATCCGCAGGTCAGGCCCGATCAGGCGCGCGGGGCCGTCCACCGTCACCGCGATGCCCGCATCCAAGAAGGGCAGCCGGTTGCCCGTCTGGTCCAGCGCGCGCAGCATCACCCGCAGGTCGATATCCGCATCCGCAGGCAGCGTGTCGCGGTCGGGCGCGATCTGCAGCGTGGTGGGCAGCGGATCGGCCACATAGTCGCGCAGCGCGACCTGTTCGCCGTTCAGCCAGCCGGTGATGCGGCCCGGATGCCAGCTCATGCCCCACTGGCCCAGCTCCTCGGCGCTGATATGGCGGTGGTCGATGATGACCGGCGGATGGGGAAGATGGGGGAACCGCTCTCGGTCGGGACCGACCCGGCGGGTGACGCCCGCGCATTCGAACTCGACCTCGTCGCAGTTCGTCAGCACGATCAGCGGCAAGACGCCGCCGATATTGCGTTCGCCCCGTGCCCAGAAGGTGACCGGCTCCATCACGATCCCTTCCGACGGTGGCTTCTGGCTGGCATAGGCATGGGCCGCGAATTTCGGTTCGCGCCAGATGTCCATGACGCCGTGATGGCAGATGCGGTCGCCCGCGCCGAAATCCTTGTGCGTGTTGTAATCGAACATGCACCAGCCGATCGACCCCGCGATACCCGCATCGCCATGGGCGGCGTTCAGCACCTCCAGGTGACGGATCACGTGCTCCATCTGGCGCAGTTCGGGGTCCTGGGCCTTGGTCGGGAACATGTGGCCGTTATATTCGGTGACCAGATAGGGCACTGGCTTCTTGATCCCGGTGACCTCGGCCACGGACCGCAGCGCAGTGCGCGGGCGGTTGATCAGCGGCAGCTCGGATTCGTCCAGGATGAAGTCGTTCATCGTATAGACGTCCTCCAGCATCTCGCTGTCGGTGATGCAGCGCACGCCCCCGGTCGCGCGCGTCGGGTCCAGCTCGCGCGCCAGCGCGTTGGTGCGGACATAGAAATCGTGGTTGTCCGAGCTTTCGTTGATGCGAACGCCCCAGATGACGATGCTGGGGTGGTTCCAGTCGCGGGTGATCATCGCGCGGACATTCTCCACGCTGCGATCCTGCCACGCCTGATCGCCGATATGCTGCCAGCCCGGGATCTCCTCGAAGACCAGCAGCCCGATCTCGTCGCAGCGGTCCAGGAACCATGGGCTCTGCGGGTAGTGCGAAGTGCGCACCATGTTGCAGCCCAGATCGAACCGCACGATCTCGGCGTCGCGTTCCTGCGCATGACGGCCCGCGGCATAGCCCTGATGGGCCCAGCTTTGATGCCGGTTCAACCCGCGCAGCGTCATCGGCTGGCCGTTCAGCAGGAACCCCTGCGGCGTCCACTCCGCGGTGCGGAAGCCGAAGCGATGCGTGGTCACGTCACCGCTGTCGGGAAGGGTCAACTCGACCGTGTAAAGCTGCGGGTCGTCCGTGGACCACAGCGACAGGCCAGTCAGCCCCGACAGGGTCAGCTCCCCCTCGCCCTCCACGACGGCAATCTCACGGTCGCCGTCCAGCAGGCGGGCGCGGACCGGGCCGGGGGCGGCGACCTCGGGGCGGATCACGACCGTTTTCGCGTCCGCCAGCGCGTCGGGCGTCAGGATGCGCGCATTGGTCAGGTGCCGTTCGGGCAGCACCATCAGCCAGACATCGCGATAGATGCCTGCATAGGTCAGATAGTCGATCTGCGCGCCGAAGGGCGGGATGGCGGGGTTCTCCGACCCGTCGATCCGCACCGTGATCCGGTTGTCGCCGGGGCGCAGATGGTCGGTCAGGTCGGCCACAAAGGGGGTATAGCCGTCGGGATGGGCCACGACCTGCACGCCGTTCACCCAGACCACATTGTCGGCCATCGCCCCGTCAAAGCGCAGCTGCACCCGGCGGCCCGCCCATGCGTCATCCCACGCGATCACGCGCTGATAGGTGAAGGCGCGCTGATAGCAGGTCTCGTCGAAATAGCTCAGGGGCAGGTCGACCGCGTTATGCGGCAGCGTGACCGACGCGCCCGACAGCGGCGCGGCAGGATCGGCCGCGCCTTCGGCAAAGATCCAGCCGTGGTTCAGTTTCTGGACGGTCCGCATGATCACCACTCCGCAAAGCTGCCGTCGGCATGGCGCCAGACGGGGTTGCGCCAGCGGTGCCCTTCGGCGGCCATCTGGCGGACTTTGTCCTCGTTCACCTCGATGCCCAGACCCGGCCCCTGCGGGATCGCGACGAAGCCGTCGTCATAGGCAAAGACCGACGGGTCGGTCAGATAGTCCAGCAGGTCGCTGCCCTGGTTGTAATGGATGCCAAGCGACTGTTCCTGGATGAAGGCGTTGTAGCAGACCGCGTCCAGCTGCAGGTTCGCGGCCAGTGCGATGGGGCCAAGCGGGCAGTGCAGCGCCAAAGCCACGTCATGCGCCTCGGCCATGGCGGCGATGCGATAGGTCTCGGTGATGCCGCCCGCATGGCTGGGATCGGGCTGGATGATGTCGACGAAACCGCCCTGCAGGATCGCCTTGAAATCCCACCGGGTATACAGGCGTTCACCCAAGGCGATGGGGGTCGAGCAGTGGTTGGCGATCTCGCGCAGCGCCTCGGCATGTTCCGACAGGACGGGTTCCTCGATGAACATCAGGCGGAAGGGCTCCAGCTCCTTGGCCAGCACCTTGGCCATCGGGCGATGGACGCGGCCGTGGAAGTCGATGCCGATGCCGAAATCGGGGCCCATCTCCTCGCGGATGGCCTGGACGCGCTCCAGGACCTGATCGACCTTGGCGTGGCTGTCGACGAACTGCATCTCCTCGGTGCCGTTCATCTTGACGGCGGTGAAGCCCCGGTCGCCGCAATCGCGCGCCATCCGCGCCGTGTCGCCCGGACGGTCGCCGCCGATCCAGGAATAGACGCGGATGCGGTCGCGCTGCTGGCCGCCCAGCAGGGCATGGACCGGCACGCCCAGATCCTTGCCCTTGATGTCCCACAGCGCCTGGTCCAGCCCCGCGATGGCCGACATGTGGATGCCGCCGCCGCGATAGAAGCCCGCGCGATACATCACCGTCCAATGGTCCTGGATCAGGCGCGGGTCGCGGCCGATCAGGTAATCCGACAGCTCCTCGACGCAGGCGGCGACGGATGCGGCGCGGCCTTCTAGGACGGGTTCGCCCCAACCGCTGATGCCCTCGTCGGTGCTGATCTTGACGAAGCACCAGCGGGGCGGAACGATGAAGGTCTCGATGGCGGTGATTTTCATATCAGTCCTCGAAAGCGGGGGCCGCGTGCTGGCGGCCCGTCAGGAAGGCATCGGCAACCAGGCGCAGCGGCGCCAGGTCCAGGTCGCTGTCACCCGCCGCGACCAGATCGCGGAAGCGGGCGTAAAGGCGGGCATACTCGCGGTTCTCTCCGGCGGTCTCCAAGCCCGGCGCGGTGAAGCGCGCGCCGCCTTCGGACAGCGTCGCGGGGCCGGCATCGGTGTCGAAGGCGATCTGCCAGGTTTCGTCCCCCGTCACGCGCCAGTCGAAATGCGCGGCGATGGGATGGCCCGCATCCAGGCTCAGATCGGCGGCGATGGGGGTCTGGCGGTTCGCGGGGACGTGCAGGTCGGCGCCGACCAGTCGCACGCCGGGGATCAGCGCGGTCAGGATCGACAGGGCGTTGATGCCGGGGTCGAAGACGCCCAGGCCGCCGGGCTGCCAGATCCACTCCTGCCCCGGATGCCATTTGCGCACATCCTCGCACCAGTCGATGCGGACGGCGCGGATGCGGGTCGTGGCCAGCCAGTCGCGGGCCGCGTCCACCGCCGCGGCCTCACGCGAGTGCCAGGTGGCATGGATGGTGACACCCTGGCGCGCGGCCTCGGCCTCAAGGACGGCCATCTCGGACAGGGTCGCGCCGGGCGGTTTCTCCAGCATCAGGTGGCGGCCCGCGCGCAGCACGGCCATGGCCTGATCGAACCGCCCCTGCGGCGGGGTGCACAGCGACACCGCGTCTACATCGCCCAGCATCTGCGTCACGTCGCGGTGGTTGGCGACGCCCTCCAGCGTGGCATTGCGGCTGGCGATGGCGGTCAGCGTCAGGCCGTCCGTCGCGGCAATGGCGGGCAGGTGCTGCGCACGCGCGATGGTGCCCAGGCCCACGAGTCCGATGCGCAGGCTCATCTCAGCCGCTGCCCGCTGTCCGCGTCGAAGAAGAACGCGTCCGCCGCGTCGAAGCTCAGGCCCACGCTGCCGCCGCCGGCCGGGTCCAGTCGCTGCGTCGTCTGCACGATCAGCTTCTCTCCGGTCGGGGCGCGCAGATGGGCATAGGTCGTCCCGCCCAGGTTCTCGGCCAGGTCGATGCGGAAGGGGCCGTGCGGCGTCAGGGTCAGCGCGTCGGGACGCAGCCCGATCTCGACCGCGCGCCCCTCGGTCAGGGTGGGACCGTGGCGGTCCAGCGGCGCGTCAAAGGCCGGGGTGACGACCTGGCCACCCTGGACGCGCCCAGCCACGAAGTTCATTGCCGGGCTGCCGATGAAGCCCGCAACAAAGCGGTTGTCGGGATCGTCGTACAGCTCCATCGGGCTGCCGACCTGCTCGATGCGGCCCGACCGCAGCACGACGATCTTGTCGGCCATGGTCATCGCCTCGACCTGGTCGTGGGTGACATAGATCATCGTCGCGCCCAGCTCGCGGTGCAGGCGCGCGATCTCGGCCCGCATCTCGACGCGCAGTTCCGCGTCCAGGTTCGACAGAGGCTCGTCGAACAGGAACACCTTGGGGCCGCGCACGATGGCGCGGCCGATGGCCACGCGCTGACGCTGGCCGCCCGACAGGTTGGCGGGCTTGCGGTCCAGCAGCGGGTCCAGCTTGAGGATGCGGGCCGCCTCGGCCACCTTGGTGGCGATCTGGGCCTTGGGATGGCCATTCATCTTCAGCCCGAAGCCCATGTTCTGCGCGACCGTCATGTGCGGGTACAGCGCATAGGTCTGGAACACCATCGCCACGCCGCGATCGGCCGGGTCGGCAACGGTGACGTCCTGGTTCTCGATCATGATCTGGCCGGCGCTGGTCTCCTCCAGCCCCGCGATCATGCGCAGCAGGGTCGATTTCCCGCAGCCCGAGGGGCCGACGAAAACGCAGAACTCTCCCTGCCTGACTTGCAGGTCGACGCCGTGGATGACCCGCACGGGGCCGAAATCCTTGGTGACGCGGCTTAGCTGGACGCCGGACATGGCAACCTCATGCTTGCTTGTGTTCGGGGAACCGCCAGGTGTCGGCGGTCGCGGCGATCTGCGCCGCAGCCTGGGTCACGGGGCCTGCCAGCGACAGAAGCTGGTCGCGGCTGGTCGTGGCCGTCGTGGTCGTCACCGAGATCGCGCCCAGGATGCGCCCGGTCCCCGACAGGATGGGGGCGGCAAGGCAGGCGATGCCGGTCTCGTGTTCCTCGTCGTCCAGCGCATAGCCGCGCTGGCGGATGCGGACCAGCTCGTCGCGCAGGGCGTCGGGCGTGGTCAGCGTGTTGGGCGTGTGCGCGTGGAAGGACTGCCGCGACAGGGCCGCGGCCAGCTTGTCCTCGGGCAGATGGGCCAGCATCGCCTTGCCCACGCCCGTGCAATAGGCCGGGCCCACCTTGCCGGACTGGGCGAACATCTCGACCGGAAGCTTGGCGTTGCGCTTGTCCACATAGAGGACGGCGCCGTTGTCCAGCTGCGCCAGGTGGATGGTCTGGCCCAGATCGACCGCCAGGCGGTCCAGGACCTGCTGCGCCAAGGGCGCCAGGCTGGACTGCGCCCAGGCCGAATGGGCCAGCCGCACCAGCCGCATGCCGGGCGCATAGGTCTGGCGGTCCTCGTCATAGGCCAGCATGTCCTGATGGGTCAGCGCCTGCAGGAACCGGTACAGCGTCGCCTTGGGAAGGCCCGCGACGGGCAGGATCTCGGCAAAGCGGACGGGGCGGCCGAAGGCGGCGACCAGGTCCAGCACGGCCAGCGTGCGGCCCACCGTGCCATCCGTCGTTTCGCGTCCCTGCACCGTCACGTCACCCTCCCCCGTTGTTGACAGGCTATGCGATTCGCAGCATAGTTTCAATATTCAAAACTAAGTTTCAATATATGGAACCAAAATGGGAGGGAGACCATGGTCCATCTGAGAAAAGGGCTGGTGCTGGCGATGTTGCTTGCCACCACCGCCCCCGCCTTCGCGCAAAGCCGGGTGCTAGTGTTCAATACCGATGCGTCCGATCCCGCGCCCAAGGCGGCGTTCGACCAGCTGATCGCGGATTTCGAGGCCGAGTACCCGGAGATCGACGTGCAGGTGAACACGTTCGACCACGAAGGCTATAAGACCGCGATCCGGAACTTCATGACCGCCGACGCGCCGGACCTGGCGAACTGGTACGCGGGCAACCGGATGGGCCCCTTCGTCGAGGCGGGCCAGTTCATGGACGTGTCCGACATCTGGGCCGAGAACAACCTGACCGAGACCCTGGGGTCCGCGCTGTCATCGATGACCATCGACGGCAAGCAGTGGGGCATCCCCTACACCTACTACCAATGGGGCATCTACACCAACAAGGACGTCTATGCGCAGGTCGGCGTCGAGCCTGCCGCAACCTGGGACGAGTTCATCGCCAATTGCGAGAAGTTCAAGGCGGCGGGCATCGACTGCCTGACCACCGGGTCCAAAGCGCTGTGGCCGGTCGCGGGGCTGTTCGACTATCTGTCGCTGCGCACGAACGGCTATGACTGGCACATGCAGCTGACCAACGGGGAAATCCCCTGGACGGATGACAGCGTGCGCGCGGTCTTTGCCGAATTCGCCAAGGTGCTGCCCTATGTCTCGGCCAACCACGCCGCGATCGACTGGCAGGACGCCGTGTCGAACCTGGTCCAGGGCAAGGCCGCGAACTATGTCATGGGCAACTTTGCCGTGGCGGCCTTCAAGGACGGCGGCATGACGGACGAGACCCTGGGCTTCATGCCCTTCCCGACCATCAACCCCGACATCCCGCGCGCCGAGGAGGCGCCGACCGACACCGTCCACATCCCCGCCGCGGCCAAGAACCCCGAGGATGCCAAGCTGTTCCTGGCCTTCATGGCGCGCCCCGACGTGCAGACCAAGATGAACGCCACGCTTGGCCAGCTGCCGATCAACGCCGAAAGCAGCGTGGGCGACGACCCGTTCCTGCAGGCGGGCTTCGAGCTGCTATCCACCGCCGAGGGCGGCATCGCGCAGTTCTTTGACCGCGACGCGCCGCCGGAGATGGCCAAGGCCGGGATGGAGGGGTTCCAGGAATTCATGGTCCGCCCCGAACGCCTGGACGCCATCCTCGAACGGCTGGAGCGTCAGCGCGAGCGCGTCTACGCCCAGTGATCCCGTCGCGGGCAGGGACGCCCCTGCCCGCGCGTTTCCCCGCAAGATGAAGGTGGCACCATGACCGCCCTGCCCGACACCCCCCCGCCGCGCCGCCGGTCCCGGCGTCAGCTGACGCCCTGGCTGTTCCTGGCGCCGGGCCTGCTGATGTTTTCGGTCTACGTGATCATCCCGATCTTCCAGTCGGTCTGGGTCAGCTTCCACGATTGGGACGGGCTGGGCCCGATGACCTGGGTCGGCCTGGCCAATTACGACGAGCTGTGGTGGGACGAGGCCTTTTATACCAGCTTGAAGAACAACGTGATCTGGCTGGCGCTGTATCTGCTGGCGGTGCCCCTGGGGCTGATGATCGCGCTGTTCCTGAACCAGACGATCCGCGGCATCCGCATCTACAAGTCGCTGTTCTTCTTTCCCTTCGTCATCAGCCAGGTGGTCGTGGGACTGATCTTTTCGTGGTTCTATGCGCCGGGCTTCGGGCTGCTCTATGCGCTGATCGAATGGGCCACGGGCACGGGCGTCGCGATCCTGGCCGACGAACGCTTCGTCACCTACGGCATCATCGCGGCGGGCCTGTGGCCGCAGATCGCCTATTGCATGATCCTGTACCTGACCGGCCTGAACGCCGTCGCCCCCGACCAGATCGAGGCCGCGCGCCTGGACGGCGCCAAGGGCTGGCGGATGCTGTGGCATGTCGTGCTGCCACAACTGCGCCCGGCGACCTTCATCGCCGTGGTCGTGACCGTCATCGGCGCGCTGCGCAGCTTCGATCTGGTCAGCATCATGACCTCGGGCGGGCCCTTCGGGTCGTCGCGCGTGCTGTCCTATTACATGTACGAACAGGCGCTGTCGGAATACGGCTATCGCATGGGCTACGGCGCGGCCATCGCGGTCGTCCTGTTCGCGATCATGATGATCTTCATCTCGGGCTTCATCTGGAAGATGTGGCGCGACGAGAAAGGGGTCTGACCCATGTTTCCCCGTCCCATCCAGACGATGTCCCCCGCGGCACAGCGCACCTACAAGATCGTGCTGCCGATCATGCTGGTCCTGTGGCTGCTGCCCCTCCTGGGGGTCGCGATGACCTCGGTCCGCCCGTCGGGCGACCTGGCCGCGGGCAACTACTTCGGCATCCCGTCCCGCTTTGCATGGGAGAACTATGCTGACGTGTTCCGCAACTCGCCCCTGGCGCAGTACCTGTGGAACAGCTTCCGCATCACCATTCCGGTGATGATCGGGGCGGTGGGGCTGTCCTGCCTGACCGGCTTCGCGCTGGCGGTCTACAAGTTCCGCCTGTCGCTGGTGGTGTTCTTCATGTTCGTCGCAGGCAATTTCGTGCCGTTCCAGATCCTGATGGTGCCGGTGCGCGACCTGACTGTGGACATGGGACTGTACAACACCATCACCGGACTGGCGCTGTTCCACATCGCGTTTCAGACCGGGTTCTGCACGCTGTTCATGCGCAACTTCATCAAGGCGCTGCCGCGCGAACTGATCGAGGCCGCCCGTGTCGAAGGCGTCACCGAATGGCAGATCTTCTGGCATATCGTCCTGCCGCTGGTCCGGCCCGCCATCGCGGCCCTTTCGGTGCTGGTCTTCACCTTCATCTGGAACGACTATTTCTGGGCGATGGTGCTGACCACGGGTGCGGACACGCAGCCGGTGACGGCGGGGCTGAACAGCCTGAACGGCCAGTGGATCGCCGCATGGCACCTGGTCAGCGCAGGCTCGATCCTGGCCGCCCTGCCGCCGGTGCTGATGTTCTTCCTGATGCAGCGGCATTTCATCGCCGGACTGACCCTGGGCGCGGTGAAATGAGGCTGTGTCGCATCGACACGCCCGCCCAGACCATGGTCCTGGGCAGCGACGGCGGCATGGCCTGCTGCCATTACTGGGGCCCGCCCCTGCCCGGCGACACCGACCTGGACGCGCTGGTCGCGGCGGCGGCGGGCGGCATCACCGGCGGCATGCTGGACGCCCTGCCGCCCCTGTCGCTGGTCCCCGAGGCGCGGCGCAGCTTTCCGGGTCAGCCGGGGCTGGTCGCGTTCCAGAACGGCCTGCCGCTGGAGCCGGACTGGCGCCTCGACAGCGCGGATCAGGGCGACGCGCTGACCCTGCGCCATGTCGCGCCCGGCCTGCGGCTGGACATCACCATCCGTGCGATGGATCACGGGCTGATCGGCCTGCGCGCGCGGCTGTCGTCCGACGCCGCGGTGACGCTGCACCATCTGGCGCTGGCCCTGCCGGTCCCCGCCCATCTGTCCGACCTGACCGAACTGGCGGGGCGCTGGACGCGGGAGTTCCAGCCGGTGACGACCGCGCTGGACCACGGCGCGCGCCTGCGCGACGCGCGAACCGGCCGGTCTGGGCACGAACATCCGCCGCATCTGTGGCTGACCGCCCCCGGCACCACCAACACCGGCGGAGAGGTAGTGGCCCTGCATTACGGCTGGTCCGGCGGCCACCGGATGCTGGTCGAGGCCCTGCCCGACGGCCGCCGCCAGATCCAGCTGGGCCATTGCTCGGGGTCGGAACGCGCACCCGGCACGGTGTTCGAGACGGCCGAGATCTGGCTGGCGCGCGGCGATCGGGGTCTAAACAGCGTGGCAGTCCCCTTTCAGCGCGCCATCCGCGACGCCCTGCCCCCCGCGCGCCGGCCGCGCCCCGTGCATTACAACGGGTGGGAGGCGATCTATTTCCGCCACGATGCCACCGAACTGGCCCAGATCGCCGAACGCGCCGCGGCCCTTGGCGCAGAACGGTTCGTGCTGGACGACGGCTGGTTCGGGCGGCGCGACGACGACAGCTCGTCCCTGGGCGACTGGACCATCGACCCGCGCAAGCATCCCCAGGGGTTCAAGCCGCTGATCGACAAGCTCCGTGCGCTGAACATGCGCTTTGGCCTGTGGTTCGAACCCGAGATGATCAACGAGGACAGCGATCTTTATCGCGCCCATCCAGACTGGGTGCTGGGCCCCGCGGACCAGATCCGCGGGCGCAGCCAGCTGCACCTGGACATGGCCCGCGACGACGTGCGCGACCATCTGTTCGACCTCATCGGCGGCATCCTGGGCGCGTGGGACATCGACTATGTCAAATGGGATCACAACCGGCTGACGCCCTTTCCCGATGCCGCGCAGACGCGCGGCGTCTATGCGCTGCTCGACCGGCTGCGCGCGGCCCATCCCCAGGTGGAATTCGAAAGCTGCGCGTCGGGCGGGGGGCGCATCGACGCGGGCATCCTGACCCGCTGCGGTCGGGTCTGGCTGTCCGACAGCAACGACGCGATCGAACGCCTGCGCATCCAGCATCACGCGGCGATGCTGCTGCCCGCCTGCGTCACGGGCAGCCATGTCGGCCCGCGCGAGTGCCACACCTCGGGGCGCGTCCTGCCCATGGCGCTGCGCGCCTGGACCGCGGCACAGCGGCACATGGGGTTCGAGATGGACCCGCGTGAACTGACCACCGCCGAGGCCAGGACGCTGACCCGCGTCACCACCTGGTGGAAGGCCAACCGCGACTGGATGATGGCAGGCGACATCTGGCGGCTGGACCGCCCTGCGGGCAGCCTGGCCGAGATGCAGCTTTCCGCCGACGGCAGCCGCATGGTGGTCTTTGCCGCCCAGATCGACGCCCCCGTGGCGCTGCAGCCGCCGCTGTTGCGTCTGACCGGGCTGGACCCGCAGGCGCGCTATCGTCTGACGATGCTGGAACATCCCGTGGGTCACCACAGTTCCTCTGTTGCGCTGTCGCGGGGTGCGGTGACCCTGAACGGCGCGGCGCTGATGGCGCAGGGCGTGGCCCTGCCCCCCGCCTTTCCGCAAACCATCGCCGTGATCGAAGGGACGCGCCTGTGACGATAGACTGGATTGCCGCCGATTGGGGCACCACCAACCTGCGGCTGTGGGCCATGTCCGGCCGCACCGTGGTCGAGGCCCGCGACAGCGACCAGGGCATGGGCGGCCTGACCCCCGACCGCTTTGCGGGCGTGCTGGCGCAGGCGACCCAAGGGTGGCCCGCCGTGCCGGTCATCGCCTGCGGCATGGTCGGATCGCGCCAGGGCTGGGTCGAGGCACCCTATGCGCCCGTCCCCTGCCCCGCCGCCCCACGCATGGTCGCGGTGCCCGGCGATCCGGGCGGCCGTCCCGTGCGGGTCATCTGCGGTGTCCGCCAGGACGACCCCGCCGATGTCATGCGCGGAGAGGAGACCCAGATCGCGGGCCTTCTGGCGCTGGACCCGGACTTCGACGGGATCGCCTGCCTGCCGGGCACGCATACGAAGTGGGTCCGCATCTCGGCCGGTGAGATCTGCAACTTCAAAAGCTTCATGACCGGTGAGCTGTTCGGCCTGATCGCCAATCAGTCGGTCCTGCGCCATTCGGTGGGCGAGGGTGACTGCGATCCCGCACTGTTCCGCGACGCGGTGTCGGACGCGATGAGCCGCCCGGAACGCGGTTATGCGGGCCTGTTCCAGCTGCGCGCGGAATCGCTTCTGTCCGGGCTGGACCCGGCCGCGGCACGCGCACGCCTGTCGGGCACGCTGATCGGGTGGGAGATGGCCGCGGCCCGGCCTTGGTGGCTGGGATCGCAGGTCACCATCATCGGCGCCCCCGCCCTGTCGGCGCTTTACGCCGATGCGCTGGCCGCGCAGGGCGTCCCCGCCGCGCGCATGTCGGTCCAGGACGCCACGCTAGCCGGCCTATCCGCGGCCCATCGTCAATTTCTGCAAGGATAATCCATGTCCCGTCCCCTGATCGCCATCCTTCGCGGCCTGACGCCGCAGGACGCCCGCGCCGTCGGCCATGCCCTGATCCAGGCCGGCATCACCCGGTTGGAGGTGCCGCTGAACTCTCCCGACCCGCTGGACAGCATCCGCATCCTGTCGCGCGAATTCGGTGATGCCGCACAGATTGGCGCGGGCACCGTGCTGACGCCCGACCAGGTGCAGGCGGTCCGCGATGCGGGCGGGCGGATGGTCCTGTCGCCCAATTGCGACACGGGCGTGATCCGCGCCACCGTGGAGGCGGGCATGGCCAGCTATCCCGGTGTCATGACCCCGACCGAGGCCTTTGCCGCGCTGGCGGCGGGCGCCACCGGGCTGAAGCTGTTTCCCGGAGAGCTGATCGGTCCCACGGGCCTGCGTGCCATGCGCGCGGTGCTGCCCGCGGGAACCGACTGCTGGGCCGTGGGCGGCGTGTCCGTGGACAACATGGCTGAATGGCGCCGTGTCGGGGCCGCGGGCTTCGGGATCGGATCCAGCCTGTACAAGCCCGGCGACAGTGCCGACACCGTGGCCGCCAAGGCCGCCGCCATCGTCGTCGCATGGGAGGCCAGCGCATGATCTTTGACGACACCCCCTGCACCCTGGGCGAAGGCGCCCTGTGGCATCCCGACCGCCAGTCGCTGATCTGGTTCGACATCATCGGCCGCCGCATGTTCGAAAAGCCGCTGGACGGCGCGCGGCGTCACTGGGACTTTGCCGACCCCGTCTCGGCCGCGGGGATCGTCGATGCGGACCTGATCATCGTGGCGTCCAGCCGTGCGCTGTCGCTGGTGGATCTGCGCGACGGTGCTGCCCAGGTCCTGGTGCCGCTGGAGGCCGACAACGCCGCGACTCGCAGCAACGATGGCCGTGCCGACCCGCAGGGCGGGTTCTGGATCGGGACGATGGGGCTGAACGCGGAACCCGGTGCCGGATCGATCTGGCGGTTCCACCGCGGAGAGCTGCGCCGCCTGTTCCCCGACATCACCATCACCAACGCGATCTGCTTTTCGCCCGAAGGCGATCTGGCGCATTTCGCCGATACCGACCGCTCGACCATCTGGCAGGTCCGGCTGGACCGCGACGGCTGGCCCGCGGGCGATCCGCAGGTGTTCATCGACCTGAACACCGAAGGGCTGAACCCCGACGGAGCGGTCATCGACGCCGAGGGCGGCCTGTGGTCGGCGCAATGGGGTGCGGGGCGCGTCGCGCGCTATGACCGGCAGGGGCGGTTCGACCGCGCGATCGACCTGCCCGCGCCGCACGTGTCTTGTCCGGCCTTCGGCGGCGCGGACCTGACGACGCTGTTCGCGACGACCGCACGGCAGGGGCTGGACGATCCGCGCGACACGGACGGCTGCACCTATGCGGTTCCCGCAGGCGTCGCTGGCCAGCAGGAGCATCGGGTCATCCTGGGCTAGACCTCGACGGTGATCCGGCCCATCGGGTTTGAACAGCAGGCCAGGATCCAACCTTCGGCGATGTCCTCGTCGCTGATGCCGCCGTTATGGACCATGTGGACCTCTCCCGCGGTCTTGCGGATCTTGCAGGTGCCGCACAGGCCGAAGGTGCAGCCGGACGGGATGTTCAGCCCCGCCCGCTTGGCCACCGCCAGAACCGTGTCGGTTTCCGCGCAGGACGCCGTCACGCCGCTGGAGGCGAAGGTCACCTGGGCGCTGGCATCGTCGGCCGGGGTGACATCCTCGATAACCGGGGCCTCGGCCTCGGTGGCGACGGGGGCGCCGAAGCTCTCCTGGTGATAACGCTCCATGTCGTAGCCAAGCGAGATCAGCATCTCGCGCACGGCCTGCATGAACGGCTCGGGGCCGCAGCAGAACACCTCGCGGTCCAGATAGTCGGGGGCCATCAGGCCCAGCATCAGGCTGTTCAACCGCCCCTGATAGCCGTGCCAGACGCGGAACGGTTCGGGCTGTTCGACGGTCAGGCGCAGCTGCAGGCCGGGCACGCGGGCGACGTAATGTTCCAGCTGGTCGCGGAAGATGATGTCGGACGGACGCTGCGCGGCATGGACGAAGACGATGTCGGTGTCCTGCGCCCGGTCCCAGGCCCAGGTGGTCATGGACATCATCGGCGTGATCCCCGACCCCGCCGAGATGAACAGGTATTTCGCCGCCGGATGGCGGTGAAAGCTGAAGATGCCGTTCGGGCCGAAGGCGCGGATCCGCATTCCCGGCTTGAGGTGATCCAGCATCCAGCGCGTGCCGATCGAGGTCGACTGCGCCTTGACCGTGACCGAGATCGACAGCGGCCGCGAGGGCGACGAGCTGATCGTGTAGGTCCGCTGGACGTTGCCGGCCGGCCCCCTGGCGGGATCGACGGGCAGGTCCAGCGTCACGAACTGGCCGGGCTGATAGTCGAACCACGCGCCAGACGGAGCCCGGAAGATGAAGGTCGAGGTGTCGCGCGTCTCGGGCACGACCATGACGCATTCCAGCGGCTCGTCATCGGACCACGGCTCGGCGGCCCAGTTCACGCGGGGCTTGGCCATCTATTCGGCCGCCTGCCGCATCCCGAGGCGTGATGCCATCAACCCGCAATACCAGTCGATCAGGTGGATCACACCGGCCTCCTGCGTGGGGGAATAGGGGCCGGGCTCATAGGCGGGGGAGAGGATGCCGGCCTGGTTTTCCTCGACCACCTGGCGGTCCTCGTCATTGGTGTTCAGCCAGACGCGGGTCAGGGTCTCGATGTCGTAATCGACGCCTTCGACCGCGTCCTTGTGGACCAGCCAATTGGTCGTGACCTCGGTCTCGGTCGGGCTGATCGGCAGGATGCGGAAGACGATGGCGTGATCGGGCAGGAAGTGGTTCCAGGACGAGGGGAAGTGATAGAACATCAGGCTGCCCGCGTCATTCCAGGGCATCGTGCCCATGCGCCGCGCCACCGCGGCCTTGCCGGACATGGTGAAGCTTTCCTGATGGTCCATCAGTGGCACCCGTGCCATGCGCCACTGCATGTCGGGCGCGTTGACGAAGCGGGCGGGCAGACCGGCGGCGTCGCAGCGGTCCCAATGGGCCAGGATCTCGGGCGAGGCCGCGTTCGGCCCCTCCATCACCGTCATCAGCGGATCGTCGGAATAGGTCCGGCACAGCGACGGATGGCTGCCGCTGCAGTGATAGCATTCCCGGTTGTTCTCCATCACCAGCTTCCAGTTGCCCTTCTCGACGATGGTCGAGCTGAAGGCGATCTTGGCATCGGCCAGCCCCGAGGGCGCGGCATAGCGGGTCAAGTTAGCCGCCAGTTCGTTGATGGCGGGGGGCACCTGGGCCAGGCAGATGAAGATCATGCCGTTCAGGTCCACGCAATGAACCGGCTTGAGGCTGTATTTCGAGGGGTCGAACTCGGGGCCCATGTCGCGCGCGAACAGCAGCTTGCCGTTCAGGTCGTAGGTCCACTGGTGATACGGACAGACCAGCTTGGGATTGGTCCCGTTCGATTTGGCGCACAGGCGCTGGCCGCGGTGGCGGCAGACGTTGTGGAAGGCACGGATGCGGCCGTCTGCGCCGCGGGTGACGATGACCGGATACTGGCCGACCTGCATGGTGATGTAGCTGCCGGTCTTGGGCAGCTCGCAACTGGGACCGGCGAACAGCCATTCCCGGTACCAGATCTGCTCCAGGTCGTCCTGGAAGGCCTGTTCGCCGCAATACAGGTCGCGGGGAAGCGCGTGGCCGGGAAGACGGGCGGCGATCAGCTGGGCTGTGGTCAAGTCGGAGGTCTGGGTCATGGCGCTGCTCGGGGGTCCGGGGTGGCTTTCGCCCCAAACTAGTCGCAGGCAAACGACGGCGCGGCAGAATTGCGACATTCTGCCAGCGGAAACGGACATCGTGATCATGTGCGCGCCTTTGAGGGAAGGAAGCCTCGCCACCCCCCATCGAGGGGGGCGGCAAGGCTGCGGGGCCCCCGGACCCCCGCGACACCACGCCGCGACGCCCGGTTTGCGGACACAATGGAAAATCGTTCCAAAACCCTTGGCAAACCTGCCGGGGTGACGTATCCCACCCTTGGGGTATGGCCCGATGCCGAATCCCCGCCATCCGAGGAGAGCCCCATGACCCGTTCCGCCACCCCCCGCCACGGCCTTGAGGTCGATACCGACTTTGCGCAGTTCATCGAGGCGCAGGTGCTGCCCGGGACCGGCGTGACGGCGGATGCCTTCTGGCAGGGCTACGCCGGGCTGCTGGACGGATTCGCGGCCGAGAACGTCGCCCTGCTGGAACGCCGCACCGAGCTGCAGCGCCAGATCGACGCGTGGCACAAGGCTCGCGGAAACCAGCCCTGGGACGCCGCCGCCTATCGCGCCTTCCTGACCGAGATCGGCTATCTCGTCGCCGAACCGGCCCCGTTTGCCGTCGAGAACGGCGACATCGACCCCGAGATCGCCACCTTGGCCGGGCCGCAGCTGGTCGTGCCGGTCAGCAATGCCCGCTTTGCCCTGAACGCGGCGAACGCGCGGTGGGGCTCGCTCTATGACGCGATGTACGGGTCGGACGTGATGGGTCCGGTGCCGTCGGGCGGGTTCGATCCGGCGCGCCGTGACGCGGTCGTGGCCAAGGCGGCCGCGTTCCTGGACCAGGCGCTGCCGCTGGACGGGGGCAGCCATGCCGACGTCACCGCCTATGAAGTCGACGCGCAGGGGCTGGTTGCGACCGTTGGGGGCCAGGCCGCGCGGCTGGCCGATCCGGCAGCCTTTGTCGGCACCCACCGCGACCGCGCCGACACCGGATACGTCCTGCGCCACAACGGGCTGCATGTCGAGCTGGTGATCAACCGCGACCACCCGATCGGGGCGGCATCCGCCAGCGGGCTGCGCGACGTCGTGCTGGAGGCCGCGCTGTCGGCCATTCAGGATTGCGAGGACAGCGTCGCCGCCGTCGATGCCGAGGACAAGATCGGCGTCTATGGCAACTGGCTGGGCCTGATGAAGGGCGATCTGGCCGAGACCTTCGAGAAGGGCGGCACGTCGATGACCCGCCGCCTGGAGGGCGACCGGACCGTGACGCGGCCCGACGGCAGCACCGTGACGCTGCAGGGCCGCGCCCTGCTGCTGGTGCGCAACGTGGGCCATCTGATGACCACCGACGTGATCCGCAAGGACGGCCAGTCCACGCCCGAGGGGCTGATGGATGCGATGGTCACCGTCGCCTGCGCCATCCATGACCTGAAGAAGACCGAAGGCCCCCGCAACAGTCGTGCCGGCGCCATCTATGTCGTCAAGCCCAAGATGCATGGCCCCGAAGAGGCGGCATTCGCGGACCGCGTCTTTGCCCATGTCGAGACCGCCTTGGGACTGGCCCCCAACACCGTCAAGCTGGGCCTGATGGACGAGGAGCGCCGCACCAGCGCCAACCTGGCCGCCTGCATCCACGCGATCCGCAACCGGATCTTCTTCATCAACACCGGCTTCCTGGATCGCACCGGCGACGAGATCCACACCTCGATGCAGGCGGGTGCCTTCGTGGGTCGCGACGGGATGAAAACCGCCACCTGGCTGAAGGCCTATGAGGATCGCAACGTGCTGATCGGCCTGGCGTCGGGCATGCGGGGCCGCGCGCAGATCGGCAAGGGCATGTGGGCCAAGCCCGACGCCCTGGCCGAGATGCTGGAGGTCAAGGTCGGCCACCCGAAATCGGGCGCCAGCACGGCCTGGGTTCCCTCGCCCACCGCGGCGACGCTGCACGCGCTGCACTATCACCAGATCGACGTGGCCGCCCGCCAGGACGAGCTGCAGGGTCAGCCGATCCCCGACCTGGACCTGCTGCTGACCCCGGCTTTGGCCGACGGCCCGATCCCGCAGGATCAGGTCCTGCGCGAGCTGGACAACAGCGCGCAGGGCATCCTGGGCTATGTCGTGCGGTGGGTCGATCAGGGCATCGGCTGTTCCAAGGTGCCCGACATCGATGACGTGCAGCTGATGGAAGACCGCGCCACCTGCCGCATCAGCGCGCAGTACCTGGCCAACTGGCTGGAGCACGGGCTGATCACCGAAGCCCAGGTCGAGGACGCGCT